>PTEX01000082.1:2223137-2315657 GCA_003342815.1 Eudromia elegans
AAGAAAGAAAGAAAGAAAGAAAGAAAGAAAGAAAGAAAGAAAGAAAGAAAGAAAGAAAGAAAGAAAGAAAGAAAGAAAGAAAGAAAGAAAGAAAGGAAAAAGAGAGGAAAAGCAAAAAGTCAGGCAAAATGTCTCTGATGAGAGAGATGAGGTATGAGGGATGACCTGATGACCAGTCATGTGGTTCACAGAAGCTGATTCCCCCATCACCCCTCTTGCATATGGAACAGTGTAATGCAGAAGAGAGTCTGAATATTCAACTCTCCTTGAGGGATTCCCACTTTATTCTGAATACCTGGGCCATTTTCCAGCTTGCCTCTGTGCTATGAAGACGATGCTCCCTGGCATTTCTTCTGATCTGGAGAAGTTTTTTGGAGAATCACTGGGCAGCAGAGTAATTCCATTACAATCAGCAGGTTGCATATGTGTGTTGTATCGCAGGTGTGCTGGGAAGAGGTTCAACCTCTGTAGCAGGTTTCCTGACCCGGTTCTGCTCAAACTCTTCATAAACAAGAGCGTGCCTAGTACAAACTTCCCTACTCATCCCTGATGCTTGGGAGTCCTTCCACCAGAAACCAGGCCAACTTCTCTAACCCATGGTGGCATCACTGAGAGCAAATCAATGCATTATGGTAAACCCTGGCCAATCTCATGGCCAAGATGTGACCATGAGCCACACTCAGCACAATGCTGGCCTCAAATCCTGTCAGGCATAGCTGTTACTTGAACTCTGAGAATACAGAGACTTCAGGAGAGCAAAACATCTGAAGGAGCTGAGTTCTGGAGACCTTCTAAGTTTTACTTTTTTTATGTTATTTTTTTTTAGACATGTGTTGACCTCATAAAAAGGACTGGCTGGTTTCCCTTCTCCCCTCCCCCACAAAAATATGTTTTTTCCAATATTAGACTAGTGTTAGAAAGAATAGTTCCTGCTCCTTCCTCCTTAAGTAGAGTAAAAAATAGAAATCTATCAAAAAGCACTTAAATTCCTCAGAACAGCAAGTAAGCAGAGTGATAGAAATTGTAAATGCCTTTTATGTGTGCACAACCGTTGCAGCTGATTGTAACTATTCTACAGGATGCTAGCTGTGTCTGAAAAGACAGTTGGAGGGATAGGGTTGTTTTAAGATGTAGATGTCATCACATAGAACTTGATGGGTTTAGTTTTGAGTCAAAGACTTAAAAACTGAGGCATGAGCATCATCTTACCTTATGCTGGGCATCCAAAAGATAGATAGCGCTACCAACATGACTCATGTCTTCCTCATGACTCCTAGTCATTTATAGGGTATGAATCATCTCTTACTAATGTAGTTGTTTAGATGGACTCCACGAATCACACATATATGTGTTTGCCTCTCTCTTCTGAAAATGTAGTTCAGACAACTGGCTTGGATAGCACTGTCAACACTGTGACTGTCTAAAGATATATAGGGTAAGTCCCTGTGTTTAAGCCCTGGCTCCTTCCCTCCATTAGATCTCAGAGCCCAGAAGCACAATCTGCAACGTAGTTAGCAGTTAAACAACTTTGATAAACAACTTTGATTGACTTCATTAAAATCTCACTGTAATGTCCTCTGAAACTTTGGCCCTACCATTTTGAACAATCCTCCTTTAGGGTTGGGTTCCCCCAAACTGCATGCACGGGTGTTTTGTGAAAACTTCAATAACTCAGCACCAAAAAAGAGACCTATTAACCGCTGAGGTTTCCTGTTTACTAACTCTTCTTGATGTATTTTTATGCTGGAGAAGTATCAAACAGTAGAAAAAAAAAAGGTGAATTTAAGATGAGTAAAGTTTATCATAACAGATGTCTCTTTGGATGATTTTTCATCTTTCTTTCTCAGAATCCTTTTAGTTCTTAGAATCAAGTTCAATCTTTTCTCTCGCCAAAAGGCCATATTCTCTCTATTCAGCTTTCATGTCCCTTTACATTTAAATCATCTTCTTGACTTCAATGGAATTACCCTGAGTGGACTGCCATGTGAGAGGAGGCAGAGAAACTGCCCAGAGAAACTGAAAAAAAGGGACAGTAAGTGATGAAAAAACCAAAACCCACAAACTTCCAATGACACTGGCATTTTCTTATATATTCAGTGTAGATTCCTTCTGCAAATGCCGTTCCTGCTGTGTATATAAAGCAGTGCAGTATAGTAGTAATGTTCAGGTTCTTTGCTCTGCACCATAAAGGGCAAAGAGGAGATAATGGTACTGATTAGAAGGGCAGGGGAATGGTACCAGGGATTAAAAAAAAAAAAAAAGAAAAAAAGAGAGAGAAAAAAGAGAGATTTCAAATTTAATTTTAATTATTACAGTTTGCAGCTAATGATTTTTGGTTTGACACTGATCAGATCTGTCATGGAATTTATTTAGCCTTAATTTTTTTTTTATTTATACTGTGCACTCTCTGCCGATTTACAGCCTGCTGATTTTTTTCCCCCCAGCAAGATTCAGTAACCCGCATTCTGTAAGGATCAGAAAGCAGTACACCTGTGGAAGATGTCACACACAGTCTGTGCAGCTAAGGCATACGGCTGAGTAACACATATTGTCCTGCTGAAAGCCTGGTTCCTCACTTTCTTCACATAATGAATTTTATCCTATACAAATGCAGACGAATCTGTCTGGATTGGAGAGATCTTGATCTCAGTCCAAGGGAGGAACCTGGAAATTGCCAGCTTTGGAAGAGATCTCTGGGATAATGTCAGACAGAAAAGTGATAATGTCACAAGTCAGTCATTGCTGTTTTCAGCATCAAACCGAAGCACCCCAGCAAGATGATCATTGGGGATTTCAGCTGGAGAGATGGAAATCAGGCCACTTTTTCAGTGGATACAATATGGGTACAAACAGCTAATATAAGAAACATAGATTTGACAAATTTAGTCAAATCTGGCTGTGATAGTCAATACATAAACACTAAAAACATGGTCCAGTGCACTTTGAAAAAGACTACAGGTTGCTAACTGCTCAAGGTTTGTCCCAGTACTTTTTATTTAGGTAATTACCTGGCATTACCTGGTAGCAATCTGCGAAATTATGGCATATGAGATGCATGCCAGTTTATTGCTATTACATACTGATATGGTTGTTTGTAAAGGTGTTCCCATAAAGAAAATGGAAAATATGGAGTCCCATATTCTTAACCATTTCAACATGCAATGTTTGATAGTTACTCATACTCATTTTGGGTGAATCATTTAGAAAAGAAAAAAACCCCACTCACTTAATTTTGCTTCTTGTTATGATGATTTAATACATTCTGGAGAATTTCTTTTCAGATTAGGGATCGTCCAGGTATCCTTGGTGGTATTTTATCTCTGGTTGTATCAAAGAAAGAAAATTGTTACTTTTTGTTGGACAAATTCCAACAAAATTTAAAAAGCTGCCAAGTTAATATTGTTTTATTATTTTAGTCATAGCAGGATTTCAAGATCCATCCTTCTCATTTTTTAAAGTTAAATGACATTAACTTAATAGCATTTAGTAACTTAAGAGCATGGTTAATGTCTTAGCAGAAAAAAAATGATCTGCGTAAACGTCCAGATGCTGTAGAAATTGCTTCTGCTTTTTATGTGAACCTCTGAAAATATATTTTTTAGAAAATAGAGCTGATGAGGCCCATTCATAAATGCAGTGTAAATGATACTGAGGTGTCAATCAGTCAGTGTCCCAAGGTCAAGGTGCCATTAGCATCTCAGGATGGAGGATCTATGAGTCTGGTTTGTGCCTTCTGCCAAGTGGCACATGGTGACCAAAAGCTGCTCCTGCTCGCTACCTTGACTGGATGAAGGACAAGAAGACGCATCTCACAGGGTCAGTGGTGACATTTTAACAAACGTCATTCTTGGGCCCTACCATACAGTTAACTACACGGAATCCTGGTGTTTTATAGCAGCAGATTGTAGAGTTGAGGGTGAGGATTCTTTCTGCTCGGGTTTGGAGCTAAGCTTCATGCTCAGACAGGATGGCAGCCTGCTCTTTTACTTCTGTTTTGGCTGATAGCTTTGAAATTGAATATTTGTGAGAGCATCTCTAAAAACAGTGGGCTGTGTCACAAACAAGATAGTGAATAATTACTAATTAATCATCCATCAGACTAATAATGGGTCTTCAGTTTTGCCAACAAACCCCACTACTAAATCGCTCCCTCATTACCAATAACTACGAATTTAGAAGCAGTGTTATTGCACTAGTTTTATTAATGTCACATTCAGAAGGATACTGTAGCAATAAACTGGCATAAGGCTATAAAAGGAGGGTTGCTGTACATATTAATAATGTCTTTTATAGTGCAGTTTAGTATTCTGAATCTAAGCTTCAGTCCTTTATAATAAGAAGAGGGGAAAAAAAAGCAAGATAATCAATCACCCTTACCTATTCTCAGGGCAGCTAGGTAGTCAGAGTCATGGTGATATATGTGGGGATAATATCTTGTTGCAAGAATCTTGTTGTTAAGCAACACTATTAGTTCTAATTTGTTATAATGCCTTATAATAAGCTTAGTAATATACCTCTAAATGATTTATAGGGTTTTTTTTCCTTTTTTTTTTAAAGCAGGAGCCGCCCATGGTTGCACTGCCTTGCTTAAACAGACGTTCAACACGGATGATGAAAACCTGGGAAGTGGGGTTCTCTGAGCAAGAGCAGGCTTGTGCTCAGTTGGTGACTGCTGTCTTGATCTTTTCTCTAGGTCTGTTTCTTGAGGGGAAAAATAAAATCAAAAAGGAAAACGTCACCCCAGGTTTTAAAACTCTGGTCGCCAAGGATGAAACACTGAACAGCCAGGAAAACACTGTTAGACTCGAGAGTGCCCATCCAGATTCTGCCATAGGAGTTTCCTATTTCACCTTCAGTGAAATATTTGAGTTCCAAGTTGCAACTCTGGGCAAATGTGCAGTATTTAGTTTGAACACCTTTGCGGATTCAGGCATTAGTCTTCAGTCTAGGAAATAAAACACATTGTATAACAATTCCCTACAACAAGATTGCAGGAAAATAATGTGTTAACACTTGCAAGACACTCAGATACTATGGCAACAGAACCCAAATAAATCCTCAGGAGGAACTCTGGTCTCCAAAACTTTATTCTGTGTGATATCATTTGGAACCAAAAATGGTACTGAGCCCTCCACAGAATGCTCACAATCGTTTGCACTTTTAGGCAGCTGCAACGATTTCAGGGTGCATATAGTTATAGTTGGAAAAGGCAAACTGATACTGCTATCGTGGCAATCTTCATTATTTCCAAACATTTCTGAAAATACAACTTAAGCACTTAGTGCACTCGGCAGTCAAAGCAGGGATGAAATCTAACTGCTTTGGAGGGTGGATTTACGGTTCGGGTACAGGAGGGAGATGCTGGAGAACCTTGTGCAACCTCAGGTTCACTACAGAAGACATCTATCTGTCCTCCAAGCTCATCTGCCTCTGGGACAGGTCCTTCCCTGCCTGCCTATCAGCTGCCAGTGGTCTTAGTTGAGCTGCCATTAAATAAACAACTGCAGGGGTTTTGTTATCCAGGAACCAGGAATGTGTGTCTCTGTGGAAAAGCCAATAGCCAAGAGATTCCTACAGATGAGATGCATGGCAGCTCACCTGGACCATCATATTGCAGAGAATTTGGGTGCTGTGGCAGGGCATAAGACATGGCTCCTGGCCCAGGGTTGCTCAAATCAAAGGCTTAATACACGCAGCACACTTTGGGTCATCTCTTTGCTATATTTTGCATTTATTGTTGTCATAATGGGATTTGGAGGGATGAACCAGACCATCTGAGAGTTGGCTGTAGTAAATTGTGTATGTAACTCTTTTTTCCTTCTCTCCTGAGCTTGGTGGCTTGGGGAAAGATTTTGGGTTCTACCATCAGGCAAGGCTATTTCAGGTGAAACAAATCAAAGATTGGCCTGACAGAAGGCAACTGCCTTGTGTGACAGCACACTCGAACCATAGGTAGATGGGGATGACTATGAGACAGGGTTAAGTTGGGGATGTGTGTTCTGTGTGTCTGTACACGACTCCCCTCATTCTCTGCACCGTTGTTAGCATTGACTGCGAGAAGTGAATATGGGAGGTGTCAGCATCAAAGCATGTTGAGGGGCTAAGGCACTTAAATCCTTGACACCTATCCAAGGGTTCCATTTTCCCATCAGGAGACAATTGTTGCCTGTTCCCTGTAAATGATGGGCTTTTAACTGCAGCTGCATCCATTAGTTTCCGACAAAAGGGTGGCCCTCTGGTTCCTTTGCAATGGAACATATTGTGTGTGTCTAATGACTCCTATCAGCCTCTGCTTGGAGGTGATGGACAGGCCTCTTCCTCTTACACCAAGCTCTGGAACCAGACCAGCAGGTTTCAGCATCAAGATTTATGGCTGTACTTTATGTCTATTGTGAAGATTTATAATCTGGAATCTGACTTTAAATAGGTTGGTTTCTAATTAGAGATGGGAGGTAGTAAAAGATGCTTCAAATTGAGTCTTGGGATGGATTCTCATCTGGCATAAACCTATGAAGCATTTTTTCATTGGATAATGTTTATACAGATCTACTCTAGCCAAAGACTCTTGACTCTCACATTAGATTAAGATGATGTGTGGTCTGATTAGGAGTTTTTGCAAAGTTTGTCATTGACTAGTCTCTTTGAAATATTTGTAGAAAGTCACACATGTCTTAAGTACATTTAAGAAATTGAATTTATTTTCTTTATTACTACAGTCAAAGCAATTGTTTACTTTCTTATCATAGCAGAAGTTGGAAGTTCCAAAACAACCATCCCGGGGAAATTAGCAGAGATTCAGCCCATTAAACATGCTTTTTATATCTTAATTTATTTAATTCATACATTAATTTTCTAAACATTTCCTCACTGCATCAGTTAATTCATTTAAATATTACTCTTAGTGACTACATAGATCGCTTCTGTTAGGTTTACCACATTGTATCTCTTTGGCCCTGGTCAAAATCAGCCAGACTACCCACTCCACAATTCAGAATTTATACAAATATTGGAATGTCTTCTATCCTTTGGTCTTCTTAACCACCAAATAACACTACTCCAGCTTTTTCATGTCTTAAGATAATTTTCAAAAAACAGTAATTTTCCAGCTCCATTGGCTGGAGAATCTGGATCAAAATCTAATTTTTAGAAAGGAAATGATGAGGCCAAATCATCAGTGAGGGAGAGAGATTGGACTCTAATGTTATTAAAGGCAAATCCTTGCAGATCTTTAAGAGTATAGCTCCTATCTAATGGAAATAAATAATAAACTGAAAAAAAAGCCATGTAAAGGGAAACAATCCATTATTTATATGACAGGTAAACTGCATAAAAACTTGTTATCACGTTAACATTCTGGGCCAGATACTTGCTCTTCTGTTCTTCAAAAGGTCTAATAAATAATCAGATAGATTTTTTTTTCGGTATTTCTATTAGCTAGGTGAACACCTGCCATTTCCCAGAGTTGTGCTCTGCATAATTTAAGCTATTGCCAGATTGTCTGGCAATGTTCCTTCTAAGAGAGGCTTCTGACACTAAATTAGTACTTTGCAGTGCTTTAAACATTCTTATGCCTATAAAATCTATATATAATCTATTCTTTTTCTCCTCTGATTGTCAACAAATTCAATATTTGTTACGCTGTAGAGATTTGGATGTTTTTCTCTCTTTGTTGTTGTGTATTCTGTTTTACTGGAGTGCTCTGTTGTTTCATAGTGTGACACAATAATAATACCTTTCTGCTGGATATGGCATTTCTCTGAAGATCCACAAATATTTTGTAAACTTTAATTAAATCTGTAATTACTGTTAGTGCAACAACAAGCTCGATCCTTTATGCATTTTTCCAAGTTCTGGTGAGACATCTGCATTGATTTAACTTCGTGCATTTGAGTAAATGGTGGCATTTTTTGTCTATACAGTAAAGTGTTTGTGAACTCAAGCCTTTGTGAGAGAATAGCTTTGTTAATGCAGTGCAATATCATGGAAAATAGAGAAGAGAGAGACCTAATGGGTCATTTAATTCTTTCCCACCCAAGATCTAAAATACTCCTGATAGACACAGTCTGCTTCTGAATTCTCCAGCAACAGGGATTCCCTATGTTGTCCAGACACAGTATGTGCTAATGTTTCAGTTTTTCCCTAAAATCTTTCTGCATGCAAACCAAAGGATTTTTGTCTTACCTGTAATAGTCAAAAGAAGAATTTATTCAGCTCTTTTAAGTATTTAAGAATTGTCATCAAATCTGGGAAAACACTCCCATAGATCAAACAACCTATTTTGCATCTATTCTTGAAAGCTGTGCTTCCCAGACACTTGACCATGCTTCTCCTCCCCAGGTGTTCCAGACTGGAAATGTGGGGCTGAAACTGTATATAGAACCCAAGAGAGGTTCTTCCATTGAAGGAAGGAAAGGAGGTATAATCACTTCCATTACCTTGTTCCTCTCTCGAAATTGAGAACAGAATTATTCTGTGCCTTTCTAGACTAGTTAGAAAACTCAGCAGGCTAAAGACTATCTCTTACATTCTGTTTGTACACCAAATACAGTAAATAAATTGTAATTAATTAAAATTGTTAAGTATTTTATTTATATAAATAAATAAAAGTATGTCAGGATTTCAAACGTCATTTAGAGACATTGGATCTTTCTCTTTAGCTATTCCAGAACTTCATTTTTCTGATGCTTGAAAATTGTCTCCTACTTATCAGCCTGATTTTACTCATGGCAGTGTATAGCCACTAGTTTTTCTGCTAAACCTGTCCTTTAGTTCCCAAACAGCTCTATAGAAACATAGTGGTGTCACTCCAGAATCCTCCGTTAGCTTCTATAGCGTTTTGACAGATAGACCCACTCAAAGTGAATTAAGTTTTGGCCAAGTTTTAAACTACTCAACAGCCAGTTAATTAGAAGTCAATGACATCTGAGGACAGTCAAAGGATTGTACAAAAATGCAGTCCTGAAAGTTGCCAAAAGATGTTCGAGGATATTTTAGACGTTTTGGATGTTCTAGATATTTTAGTTGTTCTGTCTTCAACTTTTACAAACGTCTGCCATGTATCCAAGAAGCAGCATGCTGAAATTATGATTCCACAGTAAAAATCTGGTCTGTAGCAGAAATGTCCTTCACATGGGACCTTCAAGTTTCTCAGTGCTCCACAATAAGATCTGAGGAGAAAAGTCAGGGTTACCTCCAGGCCCATTTTCTCAACATATGTCTTTCTTTTTTTCTCTTTTGAGGATCTTAAAGACAGAATCTCACACACTTTCAGTCTTAGAAATAGAGTTTTCAAACCTAACTCGAAAGTGTAGAGGAAATGTCAATCACGGAGATTTTTCCTGGGATTTTTGTTTCATTCATATTTAGACAGTTTTGAAAAGTCTATCATAAAAGCATAAAGAGCCTAAGTGCACATTTCTGTACTACACAGCTACACATATAGACACCCACCCCTACACTCACCTCCACAAGAAGCAACATCACTCTAAAATCTTTATTAAAATTTCTATTTGAAGCATTTAAAGACTGGGAAATTTCTGCACATCTTTACTTAAGGATCCTTAAGCACACTTCAGAAAGTACTTTGTGGGTTTGGATTTTGATTACGGGCTTTTGAACTTATTAATTATTGTCGTTATCATTCACTGATCAATTAAGATCATTATCCCTCTATGAAGAACTACACTGAACTGAAGCAAAGGAGATGTTTTTGGACATTGGCACCACATGACTACCTGTCATGCAGGGCAGATGCACTTTCAAGGCAGTTGTCTAAATTGCCTATTAGTGACAGGGGATTATAGTCATGCAACGCTGAGAGTCAATGCAAGCCAATGTGGTGACTTCTGCAACACGATGTGGAGATCAGATTATAGATTATCTGTAATATGTAATCATTTGTAATTTGTAATTGGATTATTCGGAATGGAAAAACCAATTTGGACAAGAAACCATGACTGCCATTTTCTCAGATGTTGCTGTAAGTCTTGTGATATGAGGCTGAATTTGGTGGGGATATTAGGGTAAGTTGGTTGTAGAGCTCAGGGCTCCTGGGGAGATCTGATTGTGGGAGAATCCTGGATTACTCCTTATACAAATGAGTTTATAATTTGCACATTTGAGAAAAGAAATGGAAAAAAAAAAGGTATGACTGCTAAAAGAAAAAGCAGAAAGTAAATAAAAAGAATGAAATACTCAAAACACAAAAAATTACATAACTTTTAAGCTACTTATGAGAATTAGGAGCTCATGATTTCCAAATAGTTTTTGTGGGCAATAATGAATCCTCTTCTGAGAGATGCTCTCAGAGAAAATGCTCTCTCTCTGATATATATTCCTGCCTTAAAGCACAGCTTTATTTGCAAATGATTCCATAGTTTCTCCAAAATATTATCTCCAAAAAGTTTTTACTTACATTTATAAATTGTGTGTGAGAAAGAGATTGCCGGTTAATTAGTTTTTAAAGAAGAAAATGTTAAATCTGCTGTTGCAGAAACAAAATCATTTAGAGCTCTTTAAAAGTGAGTTGCTATTTCACCTAAAATACTGCAACTATTGTGGAGGTATAAATGTCTCACATTTTGAGTGCATGTCTAATTTAATCCTCTATATTTAGTTTAGGGGGGGAAAAAAAGTGCTAACAGCTTGATTTACATATAATTCCTTCTGCTGCAGTGCAAATGAGTCGCTGCCAATAGACTAATACTCATGAACAAGCTGACAGCAATTAACTAGGCTGTCCCATGCAAAACACACGACCTAAAAACGCCTCCAAAAAAAGGCCCAGATCTTCAGATCCTCCAAACTGATTGAGCCTCATAGTGTGGCCCTGCTGACTTTTCATTCCTTCCAGAAATTGCAGATCTGTTCTTAAATATGTACTGCCTAACCTCCATCAGAGACTCAACAAAAATAAACCTGTTCATCACCCAGTGCCCATAACTCCAGAATATGTTCCCAGAATAATAATCAGCAAGTAGCAGTTTTCATTCCCAGGTTGCTCAGAAATTAAGCAGGAATATGTGTGCAGGGGAGGAAGTGGAATGTGTGTGTGTCTGTATTCACATTTTACATGTGTATCTGTAATTACATTTTATCACAGTTACGAATTTGCTTTTTTTACCCTCATGTGATTGTCATGATTTCAGCAGGGTTATTTTAAATTTATACCAGCAAAAATGATAATGATGCATATACATTCTCTTTTCTCCTTTTTTTCTCTTATTCTCTGCCTCTCCATCTCTCATGTGCACATGCACACATACATTTTCTGGCTTAGTACTTCTGCTTAGTGTTTTCCTATGTGGCAAGGCTGGCAGTGCTTGCACGGCACCAGTTGTACTACGGCGATAAAAAATAAGAAGAATATAGACATCAAACTACTACATACAAACATGGAATGAAAAGGTGTATTTGCAGACATCCAGTCCTCAGGATGCAAACATATCTACCACTACATGAAGCCATATGATGGAAACACAGCATATGGCAACTTAATCATAACAGTAAACAAACGCAATTTTCTGTCATTTGAAAGAAAGAAGCCACCACACTAAATCTGCATTTGTCTTCTTCCATAAAGGCTGAAGGCATGAAGGAAGATTCAAAGGACGGTGAAGAAATAGGAGACTTGAACAGGAATTTTTCTTCTTCTGTTTTACAAGTAGAAAAAGGATGGGCAACTTTTCTTATACTTTCTGTGTCAGGATAGATTTTTTTCAGTAGTTGAGGGTAAGACACATTTGTGACAGTCCCTGGAGAGCCCAGGAAGAGGGTTTTTGAAGGCAGAGCAGAGGCAGATGGTGAAAAGAGTTCCCCTGAGTCCCACCACTCTACGTGGGGTTGAGCTTGGTAAGAAGTGCCATTAAACTGAGAAAAAACATTGAGGTTTGTGCCATCAACCCGCACTGGTCCTCTGCGCCTCAAAAGTCACTAGTGGTCCATATACTACAGGTTGGTCCCCATGAGGTAGAGGTTAGTTTCACTCCCGGAGCACAAAGCTTTCTCCTCTTTGGCTATTTTTCACTGGATTATCATAAGCCTCTTCTCATCCCATGGAGGCAGGTGGTTTTGATGTCCTTCCCATTCCACTAAAACGTCCAAAAACTCTTTAAATCTATCCTACATAGCTATGGGTAGTAAAAATTGGCTGGTAGTTCCTACTGAGACTCAGGTCCTGTTGACAGAAATTATGAAACTTTCAACTGGGGTTTTAGGAACTCATTTTCACCCACACAACCTGAGAAGAGTCTGTGCTTGGTTTGCTTCCAGGGAGCTCCATGGATCCTGATTTACACAGGGGCAGGTTTAGAGCCTAAAGGAAATTCAGTTGGCAAGGTCTATAGATACCCACAGCAAATCTGAGCTGACTCCTTTATACAGGAGTATTCTTTTTTTCCCAAAGAGTTTAGGAAACCTAAGCAACTGATGGTCTCATCTTGAGAGAAATTAGTCAGATGTAAAAGGAATCCTGAAAACTGAGAGGAAAAGAGAGGAAAAGATTTATATAAAACTTCTATTTTGATATGTAGTAGAGGTTTCTTTGTAGGAAATTTTGTTCAGTCATATTAAAGTCACCCGTTATTCTGCTTGTAGCATATCTGCTCTGTAAGGAAAGGTAAATGTCATACACTCCTCCCCATAGCAAATTCAAGGGGGATTCATACATCTTTCCTTTGCTTAGGCAGATCAGCGTGGAAATTTTACTTATTACTTAGACTTCCTCAGTGCAAGACATGATGTAAAAATATCCTCAATGTCCACAATATCCTGCAGAAAGTGTTGCAGAAAGTACAGTTCAACAGGTAGTTACAAATGCTAGATAACAGGAGGAGAGCTGTGGAGGAAAAGAGGGCTCCAAAAGCAGAGATCATAGAATGGCTAGGGTTGGAAGGGACCTCTAGAGGTCATCTAGTCCAACCCCCAACTACAACTACTACAACTACAACTAGAACTACAACTACTACAACTACAACTACTACAACTACAACTACTACAACTACAAATACAAACTACAACTACTACAACTGTCAGTGATGATGCAGTGTAATGGTGATGTGACCCATAATGAATTACTTCATTTTGCTCTTCCTGGGATCTACATGGACAAGAAATAAGATTGATTTTTATTTCAGCTGAAAATATGGATGTTGCATGAGGGTTTAAGATAGCTAAATAAGTTCAAGCAGAGCTGACAAAGCAAGAGAAATACAGCAAGCAAAGAGACTCTGGGGTTGTGAGAGACGTCACGAGAGGAGGATAAGAGGTTTTAGACTCAAGTCATTTCTTCTGATTTTCTATCCATACACATGAAACAGTTGGAAGGCCCTGAGAAGAGATAATGCACTGGAAGGGAACCAAGGGCATCTACTTTCATGTCTGGGATTTTTATTTAAGAATGTAACTCTTGTTAAAGGACTATAAACTCTCTCGTTCGTCTTTCTAGGGCATAAGCCAACTGTTGACAGCCTGGGGTCAGGAAGAAGCTTTCTCTCCCATCTGTCTCCTGCCGCTTTTTCCTGCATTGCTCTGAAGTGGCCATTGTGAGTAGATGGACCCACAGTATAACATGATGGAGCAGTTCCCCAGACACCCGTGTCTCCCCTCTCTGCATTTTCTTTTCTCTCCTGACCATCCTCTCACCGTTTCCCAAGCCTTCTCTTTAGGCACTCTAGCAAATCCTCATACCTATCTATAGATGGCAGCAACTTTCCAAATCAATTGCAGATGCTGATTAAACAGGCCGGCCTCTGGCTTCCCGGGGACAGAAGGGTTTTACTCCATGAAATAGATAGCAAATGCACATGAATTTATTGGCATGTACGAAAAAAAAAGAAAAAAGGAAAGAAAAAGAAAAAAAGTTATTTCGCTCTTGAGAGGTGCTTTTTTGCTTTACTAAGCTTTTGGATTGGCAGCAGAGACACGCATGGGGCTGGAGGTGGCATTTGGGGAAAGCAGGTGGATGTTTTTATTCTGCTCCTAGCTGCCAGCTCAGAAATATTGAAAAAGAAGGGAAAAAAAAGTCTGCTCCCTGCCTGTGATTGTTGCTGGCTCTTAACATATGTCAGGCTCTTATCATTTCATAGCAGCTGGCAAGTTCCTGCAGAACCACCAGGCGGCCCAGCGTGGCCAGCAATCAGTTAAGTACAGATGTCCAAATAGATGTAACTTCCATTAAACTTTAAATAAAGGTAATTTATGCTGAGCAAACAGACGAGTGAGCACATTCGCCCAAGTACAGATGGCACTACCTGATAGCAGCGCATTAGAAGGGTCATTAAACCAGGGAGGTTCAATAACGTAGTGCTCAAAGATGGTCTTCTGCAAGAAGAAATAGTTGAGGGCAGAAGTATAAAGTCTGCCTTGGATTTTATTTATTTATTTATTGTCCTTTCTTATGAATAACTTTGAAAGTTTGAATCTTATTGGGGCATGAGGAAAATCACCCTTTTTCCTGGAGGGACATCCTTATAACTGTCCATGAAAAAGAAACAAAACCCAGAATTGCAAAACCACTCACAGGAAACCTGAAGAGGGCAGGAGAAGCGTCCTCACTTAGAGGGAAGGAGGAGAGGTTTGTGTGCTTGACTGTTGTGGTCCAAAGCCTGCTGGATAAGGACAAGTCCTGCAAGAGGCTTTGCATTTGCATTGCACCCTCAGGGAAGGCAGGTGCTGCAGTCACACCCGCACCCACAACGAAACAGAGAGGGAAGGCTGGAATGTTTATTGCGTTTGCATTATATTCTACAAAAGAAACCAGCAGAAAAGTTGGAAAATATGGCAATAATTCAGCGAAGGTGCAAAGGTGATGCCAAAGGTGGGAAAAATCTGAAATCAGGATGCAAATTTGCAAGCACTGAGGGAAAATGCTGCTGTGGTCCTGCTGTGTGTGGTGTTGGCCACTGCAGCACCCTGCTTCATCTCCATGAGATTTGTGTCCCTCTAAGAACTTGTCCCCTCTTATTATTTAGAAATAATTCATTTTCAAATATTTATATGGTCAAAATCCCCTCTCCCCACACTGACTTTTATTTTCCTTGTGCAAAGAACTGTCTTTTCTTTGACTGTATCAGTCTCTTTACCACGAGATCTTTCATTTTAATCCAGAGTCATCTTCTAAAAGATCTCGGCCTGGTTTGATCCCGCTCATGACATTCACCTACACAAAATGTTTCACCTCTTCTCTGCTTTCATCTCCATCACTTTGAAATCATCAGTGCTGTAAAATGTCATTTCTCACGTGTCATCTCCGATCCCATGACTATTGGGTTTGCTGGTGAAGTTCTCCAGCAAGAATATATATTCATGCTGCTGCAGGTAGTGCTGAAACATTTTTTCCCTAAACTATCTCAACACAATTTAAATTGATAGCAAATGCCAGGCAGTGACCAGCAGAATTTGATGCTGTAGCTAATGCTTCCAGTATCCTGTTTTATTCAGAATATTTCCTTCGTTGGCATGTTTATTTCATTTAATATTTCCTGGCCTTATGCTCATGTTGCACCCCAATTCCTGTAGCTGTCAGCTTAAACAGCATTTTATCAGAAGAAATGTCACGGAATTATAAAACTCCTTTGGCCATTTAACACCTTTATCTCTGTCTTGCCTGTGCCAGGATTACTGACACAGAATTGTCTTGTCCTTCCCCTCCCAGGAACCTCCTAAAATATAAGAAAAGCACTTCTTAGAGATTGTTTTTAACAATTATTCAGCTAAGAGAACCTATTTAAAATAAAGCTATAGCCTGGCCATAAAAACCTATATGTAGGTACAAAAGAGTTATTTGTGGAATATGAGAATTTTTGAAATATTTTCTTGTAGACCCGTTAACCACATATGAGAAGACCTATATAAGAAGAGGACAAACATGTGCAGAACAGGAAGTACCTTGTCCTCCAGGCATCAGCTTTGCATAAGGATCTGCCATTCCCCCAAGGCTAATTGGTTTTCAGTCCTCTGGATTCCTTTCTAAGCCTTTTTCCAAGCTGCGTAGTTTGGCATTGAATTTCATAGAATCATAGAATCATAGAATGGCTAGGGTTGGAAGGGACCTGTAGAAGTCATCTAGTCCAACCCCCCTGCACACGCAGGGTCCCCTAGAGCATGTGGCACAGGGTGGTGTCCAGGTGGGTTTGGAAGATCTCCAGAGAAGGAGACTCCACCACCTCTCTGGGCAGCCTGTTCCAGTGCTCTGTCACCCTCACCGTTAAGAAATTCTTCCTCAAGTTCCTGTGGAACTTTTGGTGCCTCAATTTTTGGCCATTTCCCCTAGTTCTATCACTAGCCACCACTGAGAAGAGGCCAGCCCCCTCCTCCTCACTCCCTTTCTTGAGATATTTATATACATTGATCAGATCCCCTCTCAGTCTTCTCTTCTCCAGGCTGAAGAGGCCCAGCTCTCTCAGCCTTTCCTCATAGGAATAGAATTTCCTCAGATATGGCATTTATTATCCCTAACAGTTATTATGGTCTTTGTGCTTATTATTAGCAGCAATTATTTCTATTGCAGTATCACCTTAGGGCCCATTTGTGCTGGACTTTGTCAAAATATTTCCTTCATTCTCAAAGAAAGCACTTTATTAGCCCAAATCAGAAGCACCCATATTCTGCAGATAGCGTTCTCAATTATCACCCGTTCCCACCAACTGATGCTTTTGACTGTTTTGACCATTCTGCTTCCAAGAACAACCTTCAAAGAGACCCAACCACCATTTCAGCTCTCCGGAGGAGCGGGACAGTGAACTGCAGCAAGGAACCCCAAGGAGATATTGCTCTCTGCTTGAAGATGTCAGTTTAAGGTGTTACTTTACATGAATTTAAGGTGGTGTATATGGTTACCAGGAACACATTTATAACGTTTAAAACCTGGCTGTATTTTCATATTTAATCTAACTTAAATAAAATTAGGTGAGGCTACACAGCCTTTTTGATTTGCTTAATTATAACAGCTTGGTCTTGCAGAGGGAAAGACTAAGATTAATTAGAAGTAACCATTGAGTCAAGCAAATATCACAGGGGGAACTCGAGGATGCAAATGCATATTTCTGAACGGTTTCCTCCGTATTTGTGCTGGTCAAGCTCAAACTTATGTTACTTCCAGGTTTCTTCCAAAGGTCTAATACCTAAATAGACGGTAGCAAAGGAACTGCTCTTGTCTTTAGAAGAGGCAGGGGATGCTGAGGTGAAACTGTTGCCTGTTGTGCTCTGTTGAGAATCCTTCAATTCTGCAAGCAAGAAATAACCTCCAGTGTGACCAGATGCCTCAAATCATCTGACTGATTTGAAATAAGAGGAATGTTTTTTCCAAACAAAGTTATTTAGCTAAATCCTTTCTCTGCCATACAAGAAAAGAGTTAAATACTCTAGGTTCTGATTTAACAGCTATCTGAGTTTGTAGTAACTTATATATTGATGGCAAAAAGACTCCATCTGAGTGCTTGTGATGCAGAGGAAGGAGGCTCATAGACCAGATCAGTCCAACCACAAAGTGTGCTTAAATATGCACATATACATGGCAAGGTTATTCAGCTCCTGCCTTTGGGTAGAGTAATTGCTGTGTGAAACATTAGTGAATCAGCATGAATGTTTCATAAGTTTGAATTTATAAAATATTTCTGATTTTCCTGTACACATGCCTTTCAAAGATAACTTTCAAGTGCTTGTTGTATTATGCATCTCACTTTTCAAGAGAACAGCGTGATTTCCTTGAAGACATATCCATTTAGAGAGTTGCCATGGCAATTTGTTCCCACCCCCCAAAAATGCTTAAAAACAGATTTTTCCATTGTCTTCTGATTTCTGCAGATTAAAACATGCTTCACTTTCCTCCCTTCCCTAGAGTGACTCTAGGTGAGTGCACACAAAAAAAGAAAGAAAAAAAATCATTTTTGTATATAAATTACCTTCTGATGAAGGCAGAAATCTTCTTCTTCCAAAATTTAGACACTGCCAAGGCATAATTCTTTTACTATTTGGAACAATCATTTATTAGTGTGATTCTTGTATCCCAGGAGAACACTGACAAAAATTGCCTGTACAAACATAAAACCCCTTTTTGCATATGCCAGGTGAGTAATTATTAATCCAATTAACCATCTGCTTACCAGCATATTTAATTAGTCCTTAGAATTACTCTTTCCCTGCTGTAATTGAACTAATCACCCTGTGCAATATGTACACCTGACCAACAATATTGTTGAGCTGCTTTTTAAAATAAAAGATAAATTTGGCAAAAATTATATTAATTCAAGAACAGAATTTTGCTTAATTTCACTACTTTCCTTTTCATCAAAAAAGCACCCATTGCCCTCATTCAGATGACATAACAGTAGCTAGGCAGTGATGAGGATTATATTGTCAAATATTAGCAAATTATGTCCATATTCCTGGAGAAAAAAAAGAACAACCAAAATATCAATATAGTGATATTATTTATATTTTTATCCCCATTAACTTTCTAACAACAAATATGCTCTTTGATCATTGCTAATTGCTCGGTCACAGAGCATAATCAGATAGAATATTTTGACTAGAGAACATACTGCTTTGCTTGTAAACACTTCTTTCCCCATTTTTATTGAAAAATAAAATGAAAAACTAATAGTGCTTGACAAGTCCATTCCTAGTGCTGTTTTATAACAGATATTCTGCTGTGCTTTTAAAATAAAATGGCTATTTCAAAATTCTTCTTTTAATTGCTCTGCTGGGGGGATGGATCAGCACATATTCTGCATCCTGATCTCTCTCTCCATGGTGCAGGAAACACTCTGTATAACTCCAGTGAACCAAAATATGGGAATGGCCTTCTCCATTGCAGGGAGGTGAAACTACAGCTCTTGTCTATTGACACAAGGAAAATAAAATGAGGTGCAAATGGGGCTATTATTCAGAGCACTATAGGGAGAAAGGGGTCAAATTTATGGTCCTGACAAATGCCTCTTGGTGTCACTTGGGAAATGCTGATCTATCTGAGTCACCCTCACAGGTCTGACATGGCTTGGACACACACAAGTCTTATGCCCTTCAATCAAGCCAGACACCACGAACTCTGGGCTATATTGAGAATTATGTTGAAGAAAGTTAACCTAATTCTTGATGTCCACAGGCTATTCTGACCATCTGCCCTGCTGGGGGACCCCTACTTGATGTCCCCCAACCATGAGTTTGGTGTGTCAGCCTGTGAATTGAAGCTTTCCTTTATGTTCTGTCTAATCCTGCGGTGACTCTGATCCTGACCAAGCCATTCAAAGAACTGGTATTTAACCATCCTGTGATGGCCTCTCTACCAACCCTGGTTTGGCACAGTCCACTCAGGAGTCATTTGCTAGATGTTCTCCATAAAGATGGTTACCCAAGCCTTGGCTGTTCTCCTTCTCTGCTGCAGAAGACTCCAATAGGTGACTCCAATAGGTTCAGTCCACTGGACACAAGTGTGGTGGGAGCTGTGTTTGAGCAGCATGCGATCCCCAGAGAGTACAGTTCATCCATCATGCAATCGGAGTGAGTATTGGTGCAGAATTTGAAAGGATTTCCAATGGAACTGCAGCCAAACCTTAGCTCTTGATGGCATACCAGAGGATTAAGCATCTGTCAGCAAACTAGCTCTTCACAGGGGGCAAGACTTGCCAATTTAAGGCTTCCTGCAACCTCTAGATAATGAAAATTATTTACCTTTCTCCTTGCCCCTTCCCTTTCGGACAACTTAAACTATTACTATTATAGTTTCAGTAAAGTGTTTCCTGCTTGCCTTTGCTGTAATGTGTTCTGGAACAGTGAACATAATCACCAACTTCTGAACAGGTTTTTGGATGATGTACATTTGTAAATAGGAAAGAAGAAAGGAGAGATAAAAAAAAGAAGGAATTGATATCTGTTTTTTGCCTTTGCATATATGCTTATCTGTAAACAACTGTGCGATACATGGAGGCTTCCTGGGATGGGCCACACTGGAGTAAGCTAGAGTCAGGGGGATTTCTTCTTTTGCCTCCTGCATATATATATATATTTTAATTAATAACTCATCTGACTTCAGTGTCATTTCCCCTCAGTCAGGTGTTAGTTTTAACCAGATGTCAGTTTTAATAACACAATATACAGACAAGTAGTCAGAGGGGATTTTTGAAGATTGATTTCCTCCCTGCCTCCCCACTACTGCCATTGTCTCCTTTTGAAAAGAAGACAGAAAGATGTCTATATCAATGTGGATCACTAGACTGTAGTGAAATTAGACTTAATATAAAAGTCATTTGAATGTTAACAACAACTTTCTTGACTTGTGCAGTGCATTGCCTTGCTCTAAAATAACCTGTGCACCATCACTCACCAGCTCTGTGTCTGTGCTGGGCTCACTTGGCTTCTTTTTCTTGCACCCACTAATACCTTGATTGCAGTAACTAAAGCATGGATAATAACACTGAAATTTATCTGTGAATACAGCACTGGACGGCACAACCTCAGCGAGAAGTGGTGAATGCAAAAGAAGGCAGATCCTGAGCTCTGTTAATGAGTATCTTCTAACCATGAACCTGAAAGAGATGCATAAAAGGGATTAGAAATTACTGCCAGTGGATACCAGGTCAGTGTTAGACAAGTGGAAAGATTGCTTTCATCTGTAACTGAGTAACGCTACATATCATGAGTTAGCCCATCTTCTCCTCTGAATTATGTAGTAGGTGTCGGACAAGAACAGAGCAAAGAACAGGCACAGCTGCATTCATCTTCTCATTTGACCTCAAAGTGCCCCAGGAAAAACACAATCCTTTCAATTTTCTCTCTTCTAAACAAAAAAAAAAAACACAGAAAAAGCAGACAAGTTTCTACTTGCCCATAGATCCCAAAGGAGGTTTCGCTGATCTTCTGTGGAGCTCCCTACAGATGATTGCATAGATCTTGTAAGTCATCTAATAGTTTCAAGTCATGATAACAAATTTTCATCTCATTTCCTCCTCCAATACATCTGATTCTAGCCCTCGAGTCATCTCACCTCAGCTTATGCAGAAGGAAACAGCCCGTCTGCCTAATAGTCAGGTGTAATAATGTAGTGCCAGGCACCTTAGGCTGGTATGTGCTGATTTTCAATTCTTTGACTCCTATAGCGCTTGGTTTTTAGAGATGTTCCACCACCTGAGCTGTCAGAGTAGCATAAAACTAATAACCAGGCTGTATAACATCTTGATGATGTGACAATGCTACTGACGGTGCTTATTCTCAGAGAGTACAAGGCAGCATTTCTTTGATTGCTTATGGGAACACTTTACAGCTGAAGTATAATTTCATTTATTAGAGGCAGACAGCTTATAAAAATGTGTGAAACACAACAGGTACCAAAAGGAAAGCTTGGGAGACTAATGAGGCACAGGGCTCATACCTTTAAAGAAAACAAAGGTTTCTACAGACAAACGCCTGATGCAGTTTGTTTTTTTACAGACCTAAATCAATCAAAACATTCAAACCGTGTTATCCTGGAGAGTTACAGCAAATACATTTCATCTAAAATTATTGATGACTCTGCTTTTAAACAGAGGATAGGATGAAAAAAAAGAAAAAAAAACCAAGGAAGGGGAAAAAAATCCTTCAGATTCGAAGAAATATAGGTGGAGCGAAAACCCATCAAGCAGAAGGGGAAAGGCCATGGAATGGAGACCAAGATAAGACCACAAGTGGACCCTGCTTGCTTGGTCTGTGGAACATCACTGTTGCAGCTATATAGGTAGGGGCCTGAGGTGCAGATGAAGAGACAGTGGTTAGGATCCAAGTTACAAGCTGTCTGCAGAGGCAGCAATAAATCCTTGTCCCAGGACAGGATCAAATCATGAAAATGAAAACAAGGATAGGGTCAAAACAAGAAGGAAAAGATAAGGGCAATGTGGTGTTTTCCAAATATCTGGAAGTCATGGTCAAGCATGTTCAGAGACATGAAGGACCTTCAGTTCACCTGGAAAACTCCTGCTGGCTTCCTCATATATTCCAATATATCTACCCAGTGGACTCCAGTGAGATGCTGGCCACTTCTGCCATGCTACCAATACCCTTCTGCCTGATCTACCTGTCAGCACAGACTGGATAACAGCTATGAGGGCTTCATCTGGAAACTTGCTTAGTGCTCTGCTGGCTATGGGCCTTTTCTTCAGTTGCTTTATGGGATGTGCTCTGTAATTTAGATTTGAATGTCTTCATTACAAACTCTTCTCCTTCACCAAACTCTTCACCATAGTAACAACCCACAGCCAGGTTTCCTAGCACTTTTTCTTGGTGCCTTTTAGCCTTGTATTACAATCCTAATTAACATATCGAGCGTTTCTTGCCAGTTCCTCTTAAGAAAACAATCAAAATGTGCTTAATGAGAGATCATAACAAGGAAACAAAATGTTTTAATCTCTTCCATATCTCCAGCACCATCTTATCTCTTTGATGACATTGTCTGTGATCTATCATACAGACCCCCTATTTCTGACCCAAATACGTTCACATTTTCTCTCACTTAGGTAGGGGTTATGGAAACAGTTCAGTTACAGTCCTCCTGTCTGAGTGGTTGTGGGTTTTGGCAAAAAAAAAACAAGAGCAAAAGGTTGAGCATCTAGCTAAGCCCATTTCTCTTTCATGTGCAAGCCACTTTCTGTTGCTGTGGAGGGAGACCTGAAGCAAGGAGTCAGTCCTAGATATACTTTCTCTGAGCACACTATTTTACAGCATTTAAGACTTTTCTGTAATTGAGAATGAGGCCCACAGATGTGAAGGGCTGAAGCTACATCCAACCTCCCACATCAGCTGTCACTGTGCACTTCCCTCTTTGGCCCAATATTTCACTTTAATTGAGCACATCACTTACAGAGATGATTTATTTGGCTATAATGAGTCTGAATGTATCTCTACTCTGTTTGGCAAATGTAAGCACAAACCATGCTCACTCTCAGACCCATCCCACACCATATTTTAAGTGCACTTACGCTGACGGACCCACTTAGCCCAAAATTTTGTGCTATTTGGATGCCAGACTCCACTTTGTGCCCTCAGGAAGGGTTGAACGTGTTACTCCCGCTCTACCTCGACCACCCACAGTTCATCCTAATTCAACTTTTTCTAAAAGTAATGTGGTTGCGTTCATTATGAACCACATGAGGATTCTGGGTAACCAGGCAAGGCTCAACCTGCTCTGTCCCTCACAATGTTTCTTAAGGTAGAGAAGAGAGCTTGTCTTTTAGAAAGCTGCCCCACACATTAACTCCAGGCTATCTCTGCAAATGCCAGCAAGACAGGGGACTTGTGGGTAGGAATCAGTATAATCTCCATTCACACCTTGCACACTCTGTTGTGTAAGAACAAAGAAAAGAAATTAGCTGATTTAGCAAGTCGTTGCAACCTGGAACAGGTCACCTATCGCATTATACCCAAGGTGTAATCTTCCTGCTTAGTGTTGTGCTCAGAGTGAATGCTTTGTCACTTGTGTGCAGCGAAGGCATCACACTGGAATAAATGCAATGCTAGGGCGACTATTCTTTTCTCTCGCTCTCTTCCCTCCAATGCATAATGAAGAGTAGGTAAAGGGGATGAAGAATATCATTTGCTATTGTACTCAAGCAGAGAAGACTCATTTGAACAACTGTCTGCTATGGAATTTCATCTAGGTTTCCCAGATAACATCTCCTGTTCCAGGGACTATATTTACTCAATGTGTTTAATCTGACAATGAAAACTCAGCACCTAGTAATCTTTTAAATAATACTAACAATAAAAAAAAGAAACAACAGAAACAGACAGCATAGTAAGGGTAAAATGAATAAAGAAGATAAATTCTACCCAGCAAAGCAGAAAAGGAGCATTCCTATTTCTTACAACTGAAACTGTATGAAGAAAACATTCTGCTGCTTTGCAACCTGCTCAGATATTGAATATTACCATGTAGACTCTCCCTCTCTAGCTTTCTTCAGGCTGAGTGCCTTCAACAAACAGAACGGTGCTTTATGCCTGCAGGATTTGGCCCTCTCCCAAAGGCTGTTGATTCAAGTTCACCCTAGCATATGAGCTCATATCTGGCAGGGGCTTACCCCTTGGCAATCCCCAAAGGGAAGAAGGAGAGGAGTAAGGGAAGAAGAAAAAAAGGAGGGAAGGGTCCTCTGCAATAGCAAAGGGGCAGAGCGTGTCTCGGAGGTGTCTGCATGGGGTTTTCCAGCACGCTCAGACCTGGGCAGATGTGGTGTGTTCCCAGCAACTCTCCCTTTAGCATGGAAGAGCTCAGAGACTTGCTCCTCCTGTGGTTCATTAGAGACAGGGATGGATATCGACAAGATATGAACAAGAACTTGTTAAGAAATTCCAGGCCAGTGAAGCACATGGAATTTTGGGGCAATTGAGGGAGTCATCCAGCAGCAGTTTAAGGAGACAAAAAAGCAACAAAGATTGTCAAGAAGATACAAAATAATAACCAGAAATCATGCTTTGCTCATACCCAAATTGCTGCTTGTGAGTAATAGTCCACGATCCTTCTGGGAGACCCCTGTTAAAGAAAAGGTATCTGAAATTGCCTAACAAACTGATCACGGACTGGATTATTGATTGTACCATTAAGGTGTTCGTTTGAAACATTATCGGGGTTAATGAAATGATCGAATGCTTCCCTCTAGCAAACCAACACTGAAGTTCATTTCAGCAGTGCTTTGAGGTTTCAGACGTGCTCCCCTTGAACCCAAGAGAGGCAGCAAGAGGTCGGCAGTGGTGCAAATTTGCCTTTTCCACTCAAACAAGCCTATGGACACTAGCAGGGCAATAGGCATAGAGGGAAATAGGAAAGTCACTGTACGAGTTCACGATACTGGAGGTTACTAATGAAGCCAGAGGCTGTTAAGTGGCTGTGTTTAACTCCTCGTCTTCCTGACAGTCAGAAGAGGCAGCTGATGTGCAGTCTGTTCCCCAGCACTGCCAACCTCAGAAGATAAGAATCACTCGTCTTGGTTACCTCGAGAGATCAAAACTCATGCGCTTTACCCAGGCCCCCACCCAAAGAGCAAGATCAAACAGCAGGAACATCGGCCCTGTTTTTCAGTTGGGTTCCTGATGTACTTTTTTTTTTCTTTTTTTTTTTAACTCTTTCTCAGCACTGTAGGCAAAATTGAGCTTTATTTCCTGGACGATAAAGGCATATTCATTTATACTGTCCTTATCTTGAGAGTAGGAATACTTAGTTCTCCCCATGGCATGGGTCCCCCCCACACCTCTACAAGGGGACTCCTTCTCTCCTTACAAATATCAGCTCTCCTTCCCTGGTTCATATTAAAAAAGCTCCATGTCTCGGACAAATAGGTAAGAGAAGGGGTGTGGGAGCAAACACCCACAAAGTACCCAGAAAAGCTGTGGTTTTCCTCTTCCTTCTTCTGATGACAGTGACCCACTCTTACCCTATCGGGACTCCGAGTAGCTCTATCAATGGTCACTACCTGGACAACCTGGTGCCCCACTCACCACCAGACTCTGCATATTTTGGGTGCTCTAGGTAGGGGTTTCGATCTGCCCCAACAGCCAGCTGCCCACCTCCTTCCTCTGAGCCAAGAGATCCATATGTGCATGAGACAACTCCAGTTCACATACAGGTAACCATGTCTCTCTCTGGCTGATCCAGGGAAGCTGGAGTTTATTTTGTCTTCGTGCCTACAAAAGAAGAACTGCCAGGCTCACCTTCTTTCTTGCCTTCACACATTCTCATCTCCTTCTCCCGCAGTCACCACCAGTGTCTTTTTTGTACTGGGTGGTAAAATGCCACTTGAAAATGAACAGAAAACATCCTCAAGATGCACTTCACTACGTTTTGACTTCTATATTTTGATTTCTTCAGTTATGCTGTGAAGATTCACACATGAGGATGGCTTTCCTGCATTAATTGCCATGCTAGTGGTTGTACTCGTGGCTACCTCACACCAGTGTTACCTTAAGAATTTATGAGTGTTTCTTTAAAAAGTAATTATTTCTCATGTATTTAAAACAACATGAAATAAATTCAGTTCTCAATGCTTTATATAATTTCTAGCAATTGCACAGTAATATATAACTTAACAGATTGCAAATGTAGTCCTTTAGTGTAGTTCTGCTCCACTTTGATTCCTCAGCATCCCAAAGACTTTCCGTTCCTCATTCTCCCAATCTTCTCTCACTATTTCCATTGTCTTCACTCCCTTCTCCACCAGTTTGTTGCCTATTGGCCCAATCCATTTCAGAAGATGCTTTTTTTTTTTTTTAATCTTTGTGTAAAACATCTGTTTCACTGAAAACAGTGGGGGATGGAATACACCTCTATTAAGGCTACTTTCACATCCCTATTTCAAGAAAACTACACAGGTTACAAGTTTCTCAGTGATCATGGGAGGTATTTGAATGTTATTTGATGTTTCAGTGAAATATTTTCAGTCAGTGAAAATTCCTGGAAGGGCAAACTTTCAATTTGTGAAGAAGCAAGAGGAAAAGCAACAAGAATTACAAAGTCTTGAAGACAGGATAACTGCATTGAAGCAGCAAGATTTATCAAAGCTGGTCTCTTGACGTCGTCCCTTAAAGCTGGAAGCCGTTTCAGACTTGGGTGGTTGGAACTATGGATACATCATATTTGGAAATATTGAGAGAATGGTGAATGAACGTTGTTTATGAGGGAAAGCTGCTGTGTCTACCTCACTACTGCTGTGGCTGCTGTGGCCATTTGGCCAAATGATATAGACATCAGCCTGGGGCTGATGAGCAAAGGAGGAAGGTGATATGAAGGAAGGGAAAGTTTTAGAGTGATTTTTGCCACTTGAACAGAGCAATTGAAGTATCAGTATTCTGAGCAGCTTTGCATGGAGTAGGCCTCATTAACTGAATATCTTGAATTAAAGAATGGCAAGAATAGATTCAAGCAGTAGCTTTAAAAAAAAAATAGTGAAGCAACTTTTAAAAAGAGTTTATTCCTGACCAGTACTTCAGGCCCTTTGCCTTTGATTTTATTCTACTTAAATTGCAAATGTCTTGCTCCCAGCAGATTTCAGCTGAATGTTTTCCTGCTGAGAATCTGAGCTCAGAGGTCTCTCTTGGGTCCCTCTTCTTCCTTGCAGGGAAGGCGAAAGGGAGCTGTCTGCATTCACTTTTATCGCTCTGATTTTGCTATGCTTTGTGGCCTCTTTGGCTGCCACTTCATCTCCTCCAAGGTCAACTCTGCAAGGAACACAGAATCCCAGGGAAGAATTTGGATTCTTACTCTGAGGACTTTAACTCAGTTTCCTAAGTGCCGATATCTCATGTGACTGGGAGGTCCTACCCGGCCTCTACCTACCATCCCAGGATGTATGGGTTCCTATGGGTCCTGAGTCCTACTGGAATGTCTCGGGTAGCATTTCATCTGCTACAGGATTCCTATATGCAGACAAGTAGCTCACTAACTTGCTGGATTCTCATATCTGAGCAATATGTAACTACTTTAAAAAATCTCTACAGAAAAAGGTACAAGCTATTGAATTTATTCACTACTAGATTCAATAATGAGTAGTTAGCCCATCCTGCTGGAACTGAGTCAGAAAGATAAATCTGCTTCTGCCTCATTTTTTCATCAATCAATCAATCAATCAATCATCTTTAACAAAACCAAACATTCATTGCCCTACTCTGCTGTCTACATTTGTTAGCCGATCATTATCTCTTCCTTTTCACTCAGAAATGTTGCTCATGAGGGCAAAAAGAAAAAAAATGGTCAGGATCTTTGGGTCTCCAGCAGCCTATACAAAACAGATTGGTCAAAATGATCTCTGGGCATTTTGGGAAGGGCAGTATTTGCAGTGTGAGTGATCTATGCACTGATAATTTTTTCTGAAGCAGAAGATGCCTTCAATTTTTCTTGCAAACATGAACTGGAACCATCCAAATATGTCTATTGGTGCAAATTGGGCAGAAGATGGAAATGTTATTTTGAGAAAGAGAAACTCCCAGAAAAAAAGAAAAGTGGTCTTGGAAATAAATTTCTTATGTCGAAGCATTTCATTTTGAGCTGGTTAGGAATACTTTGGTGTCAAACATCATATACCTGGAAAGTGTTACTACAGACATCTCTTCTTTCCACTGGTGGAGAATGGGCTGGCTGGGCCTCTCCTAGTGGCTCTGTTTAGCTGGTCTTGTGTTCTTCTGCCCTGAGAAGAGCTGTAATTTCAGGGTCTTGTAGACTCGGTAACCTTTTGGAGATGGGATTTGCCTCAATATAAGTATCTGCATGGTACACGTCTAGGGCTAGGAAGGACAATACCCATTCATTATTACTTTTGATCTTTCCTAGACCTGTACAGAAAGGATGTCACCACAATACATTTTTTTTCATGAAAAATGTGTTAAGGGATGTATATACTGTTACCTGCGTCCAGTGACCCTTCAAGGCAAAAGATGCATGCAAGAATCGCTAGCTTGTCCCAGTTTCTTGTTGGAGTGGAGCTGATTGGGATGCTGTCTTAGTGGTCTCTACTGCTACTATCCTTTCAATTATATCCAATATCTACGTTACCTGCTCAGGGTTATAAAACTTGTGATAGATTAATTTTGTTTTACAACAACCTTTATTACAGTGTAAATGCTACCGCAATTATCTGCTGGGTCAGAGGCTTTGGAGAAAAGCTGTAGAAAGGGAATACAGTGAAGATGATAAAAGAGGAAGGAGATTTAAAAAAAGGAGTTTTTTATTAAAAAAAAAAAAAGTAATTTTAAGCTGGAATATTTCTTTGTATGGATCAAAACATGAGCCAGGTCCTGAAGGAGAAAGGACCGTTCCATGTGAAAGCAACTGAGAACTGAGCTGTTCTGTTGCATCAAGAGGGGTGATAGCTTAGCTCCAACCAATTATGTTTCCAGTGCATTCCCTTTCACTCTTCTTTCTTTCGCTCTCTGTTTTTGTGAAGTTCTAAGTGCTTTTCAATGAAGAAAGGAGAGACATGATTTTTAAGATGAGTTGGGGTTTTGCCTTCAGGCAGAAGCAATGCTCAAAAAGTACATTTTAATGAATAAAAAATATTACACCGTGAAAATCAGCGGCTGCCGCTACCACTTTTTTTTTTAAGGTATGATAATTTTTGTTGCTTTTAAATACTTCTGTTGCTGGGAAACCATCTCACATGCTGTAATTGAAATTGGTTCTTCATATCCCATTTTGTCTCTGGCTGGTTTAAAGTGTTCTTAAAAGCTAACAGCTCAGATGAGAAAAGGCAAGGTTCATCTGACAGCAGATCCCCTGGCATTTCTTTGGGCAAAAGTCATTGAGAAGCGCATTGAAGACAAAATAAAAGCGTTGGGGCCAGGGAACAACTCCAACCTGATGGCACTGGGAGTATGATAAATAAATTTAGCAGGTGAGAGGATTTTCAGAAGTGAGAAGAACCTTTAAAGACTATGAGAGTTAGAGGATCCATTTAATTCAAATCTACCTTGCTCCCAATGGCATCCTACATTTTACCGGTCAGGAGCTATAGCTCTTGCCCCTGAATTTCTCAATACTCTTGTACCCAGACACTTTGTAAGTGACTGCTCAAATGCCATTCACCCTGTGCTTCTTTCCTCCTTTCTTTATGCTTTTTTAAAGTGATGGCAAATGGTGATACACAAACATGTTCCACCTCTAGCGAACACGGAGTCTGAACGCTAACCAGAGTATTTCGGCCCTCTTAGTCACGATCTGCGCAGGAGTCTGGAAGGCAACAAACCAAATCCCACATGGATTAATTTGGTCATGGTGACCACATTTGCTACTCAGTTACAGCTGACTAAGCTGACTAAACTCTGCCTGTATTTCTGCATTCCTTAGTTGCATTCTCCCTCTTTTGCATGTCACTTTGCTTTTACTTCTATTTTAACAGATGCATGTCTCAATTAAAAAAGTTAAATATTTGAATGCTATTAAACAAAAAAGCTCTCAAGTCTTCAACTACTTGCTTAATGCAGCTTGTAAGTACTTCTTAAATAAAGATCTCTGATAACATTTACAGGCTGATTTGCCACACGTGCTATTCCCTTATTTACTGTCTTCTGTTCCAACATTGTCTCTTACTTTAGACTGTAAACAGCTCTGTGTAAAGATCTCTTGCACTCAGACACTATTTACATCTCTCAACCGACATAAATAATAATACATCACAGTAATAAAGCAGCTGTTGTGAGTTAATTCCCACCCAACGGCAATCTATCCCCATGCAACAAAATGTCTGTGCAATCACTCCTGATAATAAGTCTTGGGAAATGCTGCACAATAACCTCAGTTTCTGATTAATTTTTATTTCATAACAAGTCATTATTAATCGGTCAGATGCTGATAGGTTTGCTCGTGGTAAGACTGCAGGAGAAGTGGCATTTAAAGGAAGGAAAGAAAGTGCTACTGATCTAGCACAAGGATATTCCAGGGCATCACTGCCAGAATAAAACAGCTAGTGAGTCAAACAAAACAAGATCAGCCTTTAGAAGCAGGTATAATGATTTGCTGCCTTGAAGAGATAATGTTCCTCTTTTAGTTCCTTGTGTCACGCAGCAAAAAACATTGAAAAGTTCCCAAAATATCTGCTCAGGGAGTTAACATTTGCCGCAGAAAAGCCTTTACAAAAGGGGTTTTCTTTCTTCTAAACTCTTCAGAGAAAGGCTGGGTTAAAAAAAGAGAGCTTGTCCAGGCAAACAAAAATGAAAAGCACCAAGTGCTTTCAGTGGGGACTGAAAGCACAAAGGCAAGTTACGGATAAATGCCAATATTTACTGCAGCTGCCATAAAGCTGCTGGTCAACAAGGGGAGTGGAGAAAGTCATTCAAAAAAAGGATGTTCTGGAGACCATGCACAAGCTTTCTGTTAGTGCTGTGGGATGTAGGGTCAACCACCAACCGTGACTGAGACGACTGCCAGTGACATAAGGCCAGTCTGGAAAGCTGCACCCTGCTAACTCTCAAAAGCTCCAGTCTCTTGAAAAAAAAAATAGTAATTTGTAAAGCCAGCAACTCTTACAGGTGTGAAGCAAGACAAATTTGGTGCAGGATCTCTATGTCCAAGGCTGTAGTATTCAAATGAGCAATTGAGGTCTTCAGTCTCACCCTGTGGGATATTGAAATATGGATTGCACATCCTGCTTGCTCCTTTGCTCTCTCATTCTCCTGCACCCACATTACAGTACAGTCAGGACTTAAGATTCCACCAAGATTTGCAATTATAGAAAAAAGAAAGGAAAAAAGGAAAGAAAGAAAGAAAGAAAGAAAAAACAGTTCCTGCAAGCAGGAAATCTCATCAAAGACTGAAAGTACAGTTTGGGGCACTTGTGATGCCAGAGGGCTCCTACTGGCTTTGGTACTCGGATCTTGGATTTTCAGGTATATCTACATAAATAAATAGATTCCTTGTGATTTTAAAGCACTCTGACAATTTTTATGCTTGGTGTTTCAGCTTATGGAATTGGCTCTTTTACAGTTCAGTCCCAGCTAGTTCCTGTCTGCACTGGATCAAGTTAGATCTCAGTCAATATCCCAGTGCTATACATGGCTAATAAAATAAAGTTACTTTGAATTTACCCTGAAACTGGACTAGCTGAGGTCCAGCAAATCTGCATTAATGAAGCTAATGGAAATGGCCAGTCCCTCTCAGTCATGCTTCAACTATAATCAGTCTGACAAACCCAATCCATACTTTCTTCTGACAATGATTAGGCATCATATTAAATCACATTATGTTAACAAATTGTTTCCATCATCATCCTGCTCAAATGAATTGGCAAATAAGGGGCAGCTTTAGCTTTAGAAGATGACCCGGGCTAAACTGATAACAAATTATAGGTACTAATTGATATTATAAATTAATAACGCGTAGTACAATTTGATTTAATTGTTTAAAAAAAAAAAAAAAAGAAAGGTTTTCCAGGGCACAGTTCTGTGGCCTTGATCGTTACATTTCCAAAGTGTATTTATCTTTTAAAGGAACTAGTTTAGAAAAGGCTCGTGTTCTCCATTTGACCACATTGTGATTCCTCCATGCTCATCTCTCTTCGATGGTTGCAGTACTGTTGTGTGTGTGGTCCCAGGAGCATTTTCCTCTGTGAATACTGAAGCAGGTATAAGAAGACTGCATTACACACTTGGTAATAACTTCATGTTTTACAGATCCAGCCGGGATCAGACCCTCTATGAGGTCTGAATACTTTGGGAGTATCAGTTGTCTCTCTAAAGACATTCAAACAAGCAAAAAGAAACAAGATATACAAGAAGAAAGAATGATCACTTTATTTTTTACACACCAAAAAACAAGAGCTAGCAAGAAAGCTATTTTCCTGGGGAAAGGCTGGTGTTTAGCTACCAAACCATGAGCATGCAGCACCATTTGAAATGCTCAGAGGAATCAGGGACATCCAGACGGGACTGGCAGGTGCAGCAGGGGTGTTGAGGATAACCCTGGCTTGACACCAGGAGCCAGAATCATGACCTAGCAAAATCGTGCACTGGACTCAGGTGCTAGTCTGCCTCTCTTAGAGCAAAAAGTCCAGTAGAAATATGAGCATCAAATCAGGATAAAAAAGAAAAAGTTAGGGCAAAAGAACAAATAATCACGCATTCTTCCTGCACAGCTAGAACAGCTCAAAATCTCTGCTCCCACCAGCTGTATTGCTCTGAGAGGGCTCCAGGGATGCCTGCTCCACCCCAGCCAAACAAACATGAAAGAAAACCCCAAAAAACGTAAATCCCACCTTAAAGCAAATATCCATATGAAAAAAAGGGCCCTGTTTTCTAAGAACCACAGATGCAGGGCAATCTGGATACCCCTTCAGATGAGATATGGCTGCAGACTTTGTGGGCGCTTCTAATCACTCTCCGCACAAATTAAATCAGGTTGAAGTAAATCACAGCTGCAGGATGGCAACTTAATCTGCCACAGCTGGCTCACAAGCACGTGTTTCAACAGGAGAGCAGCAGCTCGCATATATCTTCTCTGCTCCATGTGTAAACTCAGTGCTTAACCTGGTTCTTGCACCTCCCAAGTGAATGATACTGGTCAACCAGGCAGCATTAAGGATTCATCTCATATTGCTCTTCCCAGTGGTCCTGTTTGGAGTCCTTTTCTCACTGGGTTGGTCATTCCACTGTCTCAGCATGTCATAGAGTTATTAGCCCAAGAGTAACAGCTCCATCCCTTAACAGGTTTCTGTCTACTGATTTGATCAGTGGAACTTGAAGTGCCTGGCTTGGAGATGCAGGAACAGCCTATAATGCCTGGTGGTGGCATGTTTTGTGTATAATGTATCTTAATTTGTTTGATGTCTGAAATGACCAGGGAGAGAAAGATTTAGAACCTGCAAGGTTGGAAGAAGGGCTTTAAAAGTTCTTCTACACTATGCCAGGCTGGGAAAGGGATAGAAATATATTTCATTTAGATTATGAGTTCCCTAGAGAATGGGCTGGGATGTGCATATCTACAAACCTGAGTTTCTCTCACAGCAAAGCATCCTAAATGGAAGCACAGTCTTGAAATGTTGTTTGTGGCAGTGTGTCATGGCAGAGAAATAACCCAGGAGCCCTTTATAGGTCTCAGTTACAGAAATCTATAACCGATCTGTTCATCCTTGTCTGTAGAGAGCAATGGGCATTTTCCATCTGCCCTGTTTCCGATTAATTTTTCCCTGGAAGGACTTATTTTTCCCTGTTGACTATAAATGTAGAGATGGCGAAATCTACCTCTGATGTGTCTACATTTGATCAGATGGATCCTACTTACTGTGTTAAAGATACTGTGTAAGGAATTAAAATGAATTTTCCAGAGACAAGGGATTCCGTCTTGTGCTTTTTTCTTCCAAAACCCATCATGATATATTACTGGAATGTGGAAAATGTACTGGAACATGTATTTGGTGCTACGACTTCCCACTGCTGATGGTGCATCCACGGAAAATGTGGGGATTTTTGTGGCATTACCCATAGATTGAAGGGGGTGGAAGAGCTCCTGGGTACTGAGGAGCATCCAGATTGACCTTCTGCAGAAGTCTTGTCCCTGAGAGATAGAAGAAGACAAAAGATTTAAAAGAGAAATGCCATAAGTAGAGTGTGGAAGTGATTTGGGACTGTGAGAAATGCAAGGATCTACTTTGGTGAGAAGCTAAAACTCTGTAATACCAATGGACTCCATTTTCACAGAAGAAAAACTACTCTTCAAGTCAGGAGAGTGTTAAGCCAAGAAAAGGAGAAGGCAGAAAGGGAGGAATGAATGAGCATTCACTTAGCATGAAATTAAGATGTCAAGAACAAAATTAATCAAGGCACCAGGGGATGTGAACAGAAGAAATTCTTTAATTGCCTATACTCTAATGCTGGGAGTCTGAGTAATAAACAAGAGTTGGAATTGGAATTGCTCATTTATGAGTATACATTAGACCTTGTTGGCATTACTGAAATCTTGGGGGAAGATTTGCATGATTGGAATATTAAAATCACTCATTATAATCTATTTAGGAAGGATAAAGTGGGCAAATGCAAAAGGGGAGTGGCACTCAATATCAAACGTATTTCTTTAGGAATCAGGTGCCTAAGCACATCTTGTAAAACTATTCAGACACTTCTGCTTCTTTATGCAACCGAAGACGTTTAAAAATGTGGGTAGCAGAGTTTTGCAAGGGATCTTCTGGAGCCTCTGTATTTGTGAGGTGTTGACGATCTGTCTCTATTCAAAGTGTGTTCTTTCAAAAGTCAGACACTTAATTACTGCAGGAATGAATATTCTGAGCAAATCTTTTGTTTATTGTATTCAAAAAATCTCTGGTTCGAAGGCTACTGTTTGAATAGTGTTGCCGAAATTTACCATTAAAAAATAGGCATAATGAGCTTCATTCTATATTCTGATTAAATATTACAGGCAATTTGTGTATGGAATTAAAGAGACTAGGCTATCCAGGAAAGCATTAGTACCTAGTTTTCTCTGACCCTTTCTGGCATTACACACAAAAGAAACCTTGTCTTTTGTATTCTTTTTTCAATGGTGTAAATTATCACTGTACATTGGAAGATGCAATATTTGTAGACCTGCGAAATAAAAGAGGCTGTAATCATCACTAATTCTACTGCTGTGATTTCCATGACATCAGTTTAGATTCTCACTTTCACTACATATGGTCATTTTATTTCATAGATAATTTTCATAGTTCTCTCTGCACATTTTTCAGGTGAAAATGTACCCAATTCAATCTTCACATACATTCTGACTTGGAAAACAAGTTAATTCATCTTAATTGAAAAACCTGTAGAGAATCACAAAGATTCATACTGCCAAGCAAATTTCATGCCTTTATCACAGTGATATTTATTCTGCTACACAGTACAGAGATCCATCCTCTCACCTTGTTATCAGAGGGCACCTCAAAACACCAAAAGCTTAAAAAAAGGCCAAAGTTTGTTTCCTTCTCATAAGCCAAGACACTTTTTCCCCCCTAAATGTTCAACAGCTATAGAAGCAATTTAAGCAGCAGAAAATTGAAGACATCTTGTTTTCCTTGACAAGTTCATTATGGGAATGCTGTCTGCATGAAGCAAGGAAATAAAGCTGAGGAGAGATGTGCTTGACCAGAAGAATAGCTCACCACAAAGTGGATGAGTCACTGGGTTGTGATATGACATAAAAAGCAGTTTCTGACTGAGCTGGGACTTGGATTCCCGGGACCAGTCACAAATCTCTTGATTGTGTGCACTTTTCTCTGTCCCTTTCTAAATACGTTTGCTTTTTTGGTGTGAAAAGGGAATAGTCGTGCTTCCTCTTTTCAAATAAGTGATTCATGCTGTCCTTTCATGGTAAAGCAAACTGAAGTCATAGCAGAGCAGGAAAGAATGATGTGATTCAGACTTCACTCCTGATTTTATGCTTGAATAACATTCTGGAGTTCAAAGAAAGCTCAGTGAGCCTGTTGCCAATGTAGTGCTGGGATAAGTGAAGCCAAAATTGGAATTAACAAGGTCTAAGACTTTGCAAAGCTTTTTTTCTGTTTTCACAGAGCTAGGACTGGTATATGCTAAAGCCAGTCAATGCAATACAAGGTCCTTCAGCCAATTAACTAATTAGTGCACAGTTTCCAAGATCCATCTGAACCCCATCTCAAGCTCCACTTGCTTCACTTCAGCAGACGCTCTTCCCCTTGAGACAGTATGAAATACCCACGGTTGTTACAGCACAGTATGTGCCTGGATGAATAAGCATCTATTTGTACTGACACAGTTGCAGAAGCACTTCCTAGCATCTCTTGGGAAATCTTCCTTGAAGCAAAACTCATTCAAACCCACTCGGAGGGAGGCATTGTCATGGCTATGGGGCTGTAAACAAAAGGCGATGTTTATCACCAGCGAGTGGAGTTGAAAGGAGGTATCCCGGAGATGGTGGAGGTGTGGAGAACAGCAAAGCTGTTCTCTACACTGCTAATAATAAAGAAAATAACAGGTACTGATAATAACCAAGCTGAGAGGAACACTAGTAGGGGCAGTGAAAATGAAAAGGGAAGGGAAGAAGCCAGGAACATTAGCTGGAAGTACTGGATGAGATTCAGCTGAAGAAAAAGAACATGAAACACTGAAGACAGAGAAGGAAATGTGGGATCATCTAAACTAGGTTCACTCTGCAGTAGGGAGAAATGAATGGGATACAGCAGATGCTTTCTCAGTGTGGCTAAATTATCTTGAGAACTGAAAAAGTAAAGGCTTTAGCAGAAGGGGAATAAGTGCAGAGGGGATCCCTAGCATCCTTTTCAGCAGCTGAAGTTCAGCCAATACAATGCTATTGCATTAAATGTAGTTCACATATGTGCAGACAAGCTGGAAATCTCAGCTGGCATCTGAAAGAACACTGGTCTTATCTGAGCTGGTGATTCTAGAGTTGTCATAGAAGCTAAGAACATCCATTGGCCCCATCATAGAGGTGAAATATCAGGAAAATAGAACAGTGAACACCCTTCAGCTGAGCATTCAGACCCTACCTGCTGCCTGGAGGCTGCTCTTTGCACAAAGTTGTTGGCAAGTTCCACATCAGAAGTTTTAGAGACAGGCAGTTTTATATGCGCTCGATGTCCTCATGATCAAAGCTACAATCACAGCACTCGTCTCAAGGCTGTCCAGGGGACTGATACCTCATGTCCAGATTGCTGGAAAGCCTTTTTCTCAAAGCTGACAGGAACACACTCCTATGAAACTAAGCCAATATGAGAGCACACTACTATGCTGCTAAGGATGGAAAGGAGGTTGGTCCAGCTTGTGGAGAAGGGGCACAGGCGGAGGTTGGAAAAAACAGTATGGGAAGACTGACATCTCTAGAGGAGGAGATATAAAGACTGAGACATGTTCTCCAAGACAGATAGTGGTTGGTGAGGCCTGTGATTATGGTTAGGGCAATAAGGAGTTTGGACAACCCGTTGCCTTAGCTTTCACACACTAGCTATTTTAGGACATTTAGTTAATTAGTTTGTTTTTCTAATGGTTTACATTAAATATAGAACATGGCTAGGCATTCACACACTCCACTAATTCTCCATTAATGAAGGGAAGATGGTCCAAGAAGGAGTAGAAAGCTGGCAACCCGCTAGGTCAACATGCAAAGGTCCTATAACTGTACAGTACTTTTCCCCAGAAGCTAGGATGATAGCAGCATAACTTAAATATTGTTTTGTGGCAGATACTTTACTTTGTAGAAGTCCCAGAGTGAGGATTTTAAAACTCATCTGGACAAAAGCAGTAGGAGCTGCAGTAGATGGATAGTTTGGATTTGTTAGAGAGATAGGATGGCTGAAATAATACTTGGAGCTTATCCCTGGATCAGAGTGGGTATGTCACTATATTACATCATTCATTACCACAGTGGTATGTACCTGGTCTTAACTGATGGTCTTGATTTACTTTAATGAACACTTTTACTTCACTAAAAATATGAGCAGTAGCTTCTCCTTTCCTGAACCTGTACTGGAAGCAGATATTTTAAATCATTTATGCACTGCATTGCATAAATGTACAATAGTGTGTGTGCATATGTACATGTACATATTCTATGATGTTCATTGCATAAAAGCAATATTTTGGGGGTTGGATGCGCATATCTCCAGTGCTTATCCTGTCTTTGGGCTACCAACTCTTTCTTTTAAAAGTACAAAAAATGCAGATATGTAACTTAGAGATGAGCCTATCCTGCTAGGAGGAATATCAAAGCCCTTTATATTTAGAGCCATTGTGCCTAAATTTGCCTGCGGAATTGGACCTAACTAATTTGTTTTTACTAGTTCCTCAGAGTCTGATTTCCGCCATACTGACAGGGGGGACATCAAAAGCCCAGTTAACCAATTAAGATGGAAAGTCATAAACTCCAATCAGGGTTTTTTAATGAGAACAAAGAAGATTAGAATTGATGTCCCATCAGTGGCCACAGTACTTTGGGCACATGTTTTCCTTTATCCTCTTTGGGAATCCCTGAAGAAGAACCCAATGTATCATTTCAGTTAATGCTGAAATAAGTAAATTTCATGATTTTTTTTCCCCTCTCATGATAGAAGCATACACAGTAGGGCTATTTAAATGTACCTCCAATCTCTGTAGTGGCATTTCTACTGAATTTATGTCAGACGCCTCTATGAGAGCTTGCTGAAGCAACTGAAGGTAAAGAAGACACATGAATATACCGTAGAGTGCTTGTCAGGTGGAGGAGCCACATTTCCTAACTTGAGATAGTGTTTGGGAAAGTGAATATTGAAATAAAGTATTCACCCGAGGTTCCCTTCTAAGACAAAAAAAAGGATATTTATTTTCATGACATTCTTCAACTCCTCTCCTTTAGACACTTGTTTTAGGAAGAGAGGACTCTAGAGCCCCAAGATATTCTCCACGCTCTCCTGGAGAATCTGCCTGCCTCCACAACCCATATCAACTTCTACCCCGTTCCAAGGCTGCCTGGAGAAGATATCTATATGTACAAGATACTCGCCTAACTACCCCCAGGAGAACTGAAAAACTCCTGCAACAGAGCAGACACAAACTGAAACCAATCCATCATCTAGAGAATTACTACAGCGAGTCTTGCAAGGCTGCTTGTGCTAACTAATCCTCTTCAAAACACATTTAAGGAGTGATTTGTCTTTTCCTCTTAACGTTTTTAAGCTAGTTGTTGGTATAATGAGCTAGAGCATCAGTTCCTAAAAAAACAGAATGAAACAAAAATTTGGATAACTCTACACTAGAACAACAATTATTCAGAGGCAGCCTGCTATGCACTGCTAGTTTAAAGTGATTTTTTTCCTCCTTTTTTTTTTTTATATATATATATATTTGTCTTCCCTTCACAGGAAAATTGACTGTTTGAAGGAACCAAGATTGATGCACCTAATATTTACAAACTGAACACATTTCTGGACACTCTATTTTCTGGTGTAACCTAATAAGAAATTGATTTGTTAGTTATGAGCCTTTTCCTTGTTTAACACATTTTTAAATATTTATAGGTGTGTATTAGTACTAATCAGCTTTGAATATGATGAACAGACTGGCTAGAATTCTAATAAACTGAAATCTTGGTGATAGGATAACCACTAAAAATGATCAATCTGTAATTTTGGTGCCATTCATACAGATATTTAGGAAATATATCTTAGTTAAAGCTGCCTTTTCTGGAATAAGCAAGAATTTGATCACTTTGTTCTGTGATCATCTGTTGTCAGCTCTGTATCCCTCAGGCTTTTGTGTTACTCTTGTTTTGATTTATCATTTGATCTTTTTCATTTTGTCATCTTTGAACTCCACTGAAATCCAGCAATGAGGATCATATGAAAAGAAATATGTTTTTGCACACATTAAAAGCTGGAAGAATTTAATAAGACACTTTCCTTTTTGCCTGTCAGAAGGGAAGATTTGGCCCTGATTCTTCCAGCTATTCATGTAGACCTTTTAAATCCAGCACAATCATTCTCCTTATTGAAACGGTACTGAACACTGATGGGATTTGTAGTCCCAAAGGTCAACTGCAGAGTAAAAGCTATGACCATGAAGTGCACCGGGAATTGCACAGTCTGCATAAAAATAGATATTCAGAAGGATCAAGCTGGGGGAAAATGGAGTGACTACTTTTCAGCTATTATGTTCAACTTGATTATAGCACTGGATGTTGGGATATTAAGTACTGGAAAGAAGAATATGCCTTAGCCTTATCATGTGGTTTCAATCAACTACTTTTTTCTGCTTTGCTTCTCTTGTCTATAAGGCCAAGTCTATGTTTTCCAGAAGCACAAAAAGCACGTGTCAGCTCACAAGATGGGCAGCATTTCTAGCATGCTGAGTCACGAGATGAGTAAGAAGCCTTTGCAAGTCATGCAGTGAGGTCCAAAGCGAAGCTAAGCCTATGGGCTGCTGTGCAGGATACCAATAGCACGACTCCGTGTGCCGTCCTATCTTACCCAACCTCCTGCCCAAAGTGTCAAGTATGAGGGCCTGACCAGATTGCTCAGGGATTTATCCAGTTGGGCCTTGAAAATATCAAAGTATGTAGCCTGCACAACCTCCCTGAGCCTCTCTTTAAATACTTGATTATCTTTACAGTGGAAAAGCAAAACTTATAACCAGACAGAACCTCCGAGTTTCAATGTATATCTACTTTCCATCCACCACTCTTTTCCAAGAAGAGCTTATTTCTGTCTTCCTAGTGATTTCCTGGTACTGGAAAGCTGTTTACGAGGTTCCCCCAGAATCATCTCTTCTCCAGACTGAAAGGACCCATCTTCCTTAACCCCTCACCAGTTGACCTGGAGGTGGAGTTGAACTCAGGTATGATGAACTCATTTCTGGTTTACAAGCATCCCCTACTGGGTAGCCCCAAATCAGAGAAGTATTCCAGACTGAGTCTAAAATAATGCCAAGTAAGTGGGATTATACTCAGGTCAGTATAGACCAGTACTTTATAGACTTGAAGACTGCTAGGCTGCACTAAGGACTCATCTTGCTATCTATCATCAGGTCCTTTTCATGAGACCTTCCAAGAAGAAACATGTAAACATACAGTTCATGGATCAATTTTTGTCTAATACTGAAAATATAAACATTTTATAATGGTAGTGGTTCATATAGTGGTTCATATCTGCAGAAACCACAATTCCCATTTAAACTCCCCCAATAAAGCTGCACTTTCTTGTCATCAAGCTGGATGGGTTCCTTAAAAAGCCCCTGTAGTCTTTCAGGACTGCCTGAGTTCCCTCTCGCCTCACCTGAATCTGTCACTGCTGCTTTTGTTCCTACCGTTTCTGTGATCACAGCACTGCAATGAGTATTGCAGTGCTCACTCCTCAGCAGTCTTCCTGACAGATGATTCCTTTACAATAAAGATTTAGGATAAAACAAAAGTTGAGTTCCCAGTGACACTCTCCCTCTCTCCCTCCAGCATTTCAAGTCTGGGTTCATTATCACCTCTTTAATTGGGTAATTATAATAGGACTGACAATCACTTGGTGACATGGAAAGGCATGTTTGATCTCACTTATAATAAATAAATAAAATAAGCAGAACAATTAAGCTTTCCCTCCTTTGTCACACCTTTTTTTCAAGAAACCCAGAGAGCCCAAACTGGATATAAATGTGCATATACCAAGAGCTGACTTATTCCTTGTCCATCACCTAATCCAAAGGGCAACAATTCCCTCTCAGATGCTGAGGAGGACCTGAGGTGAATGGTATTTCACAGAGGAAGATAGGGATGGTCAGTCTCCCTCCAAGGCCAGTCCTACATATGGCTCCACTGCCTCCAGCACAGCTATTTTCAGAAGGAAATTGGTAGATCACCTCATCTATGCCACCATGAGAGGAGGAAAACAAGCAAGAGGAAGAAGTTCCTGCTAACAGACTGTCAGTCCCAGGAGTGAATAATATTAATAGGCTGTCTGCAATCTATTAGGAAAAGGAATTAATTAGTATCTTTAGATGAGTTTGTTTTGTTTTCTTTTAATTATGCACGCAGGAAAGAAATACCATCTGCCCTTTTGAAAAAGAAAAATGCAATCACATAGGAGCAGATGCCTCACGAAGGCAAGCAGAACTGCAGCACTCGGCAAAGCTGGTTGCAACAGAATCCTTAAGCGTCACTCCATCTCCACATAAGACATTTTAAAGGGCCAAACACTTCCTTTGGATCCCCCAAGACATAATGTTTCAAAAGATTTTTTCCTGTCTTGCATGCTGAATGAATGCTTTAAATCATGTTAAGAGATACTCTATTTAGATAACAATGCAAACCTTTTGGGATAAGCTCAAATTTCAGGATGCCCCATAATCACAGAATCATGGTGGCTGGAAAGGACATCTGGAGATCATCTATTCCAATACCCGTATTCAAAGCAGGAGCAGCTAAAGCACGTTGCCCTGAACCATGTCCAGTCTGGTTTTGAGTACTATCAAGGATGGGGACAAGGATGAGTTCTCTAAGAAAATACACCTCTCTCTTGTCCTGGGGAATCCAGAGCGACACGGAGTTTTCAGATGTGGCCTGACCAGGGATGAGTAGAGGGTCTGATCACCTTCCTCAACTAAGGCTTGAGGCAATGTTATGCCTAATGTACCCCTTCTTTGCTGCAAGACTGCACTACTCCCTCATGGTCAACTACCTGTCTACCAGGACCCCCAGGTCTTTTTCTGCAAATCTGTTTGTGAGTTGGTCATTCCTCAGCATGTTGTGGTGCCTGGGCGTTATTCCACCTCGGGTGCAGGTCTTTGCATTTCCCTTTGCTGAATTATCTTTGAAACATCTCAAAGTTCAAATCTAAAGGAGATTATTCTTTAAGTAATGAAAGTCACCCTTTTTCTTCTGGACATACATAACCCAGATCTCAGGCCCCAGGTCCTGGGTAGTAAAAGCAAGACAGAGAGCTCTCTGCTTTCTCTGGTCCAGCACACAAGATGCTCATGTGTGAAGTCCCAATCTAGACCAGCGTCCACTCTGCTTGCAAAGGCCAACAAGTCTTGGCACAAAGAAAGACAGAATCTATTCCACAGAGGTATTGGCACATACCATTTCCTCAGAGAAACATCCTAAGAAAAGCTCTCTTCTCCAGTTTAATTCTAGGCACATAGGACTACAAGCTATCCCTTACTTTGCTGAGAATATACTGTAGTAGGTGAGTCCTAAAGCCGTAAATCTCCATATAGGCTGCCTGGACTCTGGCAATGCCAATTAAAGTTACCAAAAACTTTTGAATATGTTCTCATATCAAATCCACATTATTTCTCCTTATGGATCTTTTATAGTTGATAATACATCTTTGGAGATGTTAGGTAGTTTTGATAGTAAGGATGAAGCCACCTGGACATTTCACATCATATCACATATCACATAATAACACATCCAGTATATGATATTATGCACAGCGTAAGTGATAAAATCCTTTCATGTAATATATTTTCCAAGAGTGGAGGGGAAAATAGAATTGGATTGTTTTTCCATATTGTTAATGGACCAGAATAGCCATATTTAAAACACAGATTCTCTCCAGCAAGAGCCTGCGATAGGCTCGTGGAAACCAGTAAATCATCATGGTCCCTAGGACTTACCTAGCCATGTAGGCTTACAGCACTGCTTGATATTAGAAAGGAAATTGCTGTGCTCATTATGCAATTGCAGATCACATGAGAAAAGCTACCTGTGCCTTTTAGTGGTACTGTAGATTTTGTTAGACTTAATCAGAGGAATATACCAGTGGTGAGGGGAAGGATGTGAATTTTAATGCAACATCTCCTTCAGTTATTAGAAACTGGTGTCACAGCCTTGTTGTAAGATGTCTGATTTGTAAGAATTGCTCCATCAGCGCCAGTGGATCCATTCAATGAATGAGATGGCATAGCACAAGACATCACAGGGAGTATCGGTCTAGAAAAGGCTCTCTCCAGATAGCAAACTTTCTTCAGCTAGTGATCCTAGTCTCTGTCTCTCTCCAGTCAGTCATTTCTGAAAAACGGTGGTGAAATCTGTCTGAAAACCTTTAATAGATTTAGGTTTATTGTATATAGCATCTATTTTCCCTGACACCAGTTCTGGAAGGCCTGGTTATATGGTGGAGTGTGTGGGTTTCAACTCTGTTGAAGTACAGGTTTGCTAGGTAGATAAGAAGATTTTTCTTCAGGAAATGCACATACACCTGAACATATATTGGATATATATTATTTATAAAGGCTTTATAAAGATACGTTTTCTTATGGCTTTGTGAAGATTTACAGGGACATGTATCAATATGTACAGATCAGGGAGAAAAGAATAGAAAGCTTAGAGTTGAAGAAATTCATGCTCCAAAAATGTCTATATAAAATAATAAGATAATATCAGCAGCATTTTTCTTTGTTATAAGATTGTGCTGTGCCGGATGGTTAGTTCATGTCTTATGAATGAAAAAAAAAAAAACATCTGGGAGCTCACCCAAACTTGAATTTCCTGGTTAGGACACTTTTGACATAAAATTAATGAAGATGCTGAGATGAAAATAAGTCAGAGGACATCTACTTGGTTTTGTTTTAGGTATACAAAGAACATTCCGAGCATCACAGGAGAGAGTAGCAAGAAAATGACTGAGAAGAAGGAAAATGCAATATTGGAGTTGATCATCTTTATAGGTGAGGCAGGTGCACAGAGGAGGACGCAAAGTTATTCACCTGTATATGGCGTCCTTGGACATGAAGCACTCCTGGCCAGGTACCATCCCAACCTACCAAGCACCACTTCAGTCTGCTCAGCTCCAGACCAGGCGTGGGGGCACCTGAAGAGCCAAGTGGCAAAGGCTGTAAGACAACACGGAGTGAAACTGTGAAAAACTCGGTGCAATCGAGAATTTTCACTCTGTGACAAATTCTCTAGAGATTTCTCTGCTTTGTTTTTTTATTGACTCACTTTGGACATTTATTTATTTATTTATTTTCAGGATGGACAAGGGGCTGAAAAAGAAATTCAATTTGGAAAGGTCAAAACACAACAGATGTCAAATGCTCTTTTTGACATTTTCACTCGAACAGAAATGTTTCAGCACGCCTGAAATCAAAACCTTTCTATTCGGTTTGCTGAAAGGTTTTGTTTTGAGTCATGTCAACATTCAACTTCCTTTACTTATCTCAGAAGGTTGTCTTTTGGGAACTTTGGTTTAGAGAAAGATTCGTCGTTTCCACCTTGACCAGGTTTCCTGCTCATTATAATTATGCCATAATTATAAGATAATGTAATGCCCACAACATGCCATACTGCTTGGTGGATGGGAGATCAATACAATTCTTCACTGGAAACACATTCCTCTTAGGAGATTTTTTTTTTTTAGAGTAACAGGCTGAAATTACTACAAAAAAAAGGCAATATACCAGCAGAAAAACACAGTTTAATATTTTACTATTTCCAAAAAACACATTCTGGTCAGACCAAGTCAGTTTTGCTATTTCTCAGCAAAACAAAATCCACTGCTTATGTAAGCATGGAGAATTTGGCAGAATTCCTGAAAAAGCTCCATAATGATTTCTGCACACACAGAAAAGTTTTTGATTAGAAAAATATTTTCCTTCTCTAATTTCCTTCTCTAATTAGAAACTACGGACCCAGCCCTCCTGGAAAGTCCTGATGCTTAGTCACATGTCTAATAAAACTCAGCATTTGGAGAGGCAAAAAGTATCTTTGTAAACAAAGGATAAAAGGAGAGAAAATATAAACATTTTACATGTTCATGTGATGAAAAATATTATTTTAGCAAACATCTCTTCTGCACATACATATATATATATATATATAAAAATAAAAAGCAACACTTCAAAGCTGATTCCAGCCTGAATGACAATAATTATAATGTACATTTGTATGGTGTCAGTCATCCTTACAAAACCCCAGGTGCTTCATAAACTGTAAATACAGAGATCCTTCAGCAATTATTGGGGTGGAAAGCAAGAGCTATTCTGCATCAGTGACAATGCCCAGTGGATATTTGGGGGTGGATTTTGCAGTTGAAAGAGTAGGAAGCCTTTTATTTGTAAGTACTATTACTATACTTGCGGAGTACTGAAGGTCTCAAGCAGAGGGAAGATGATGAAGGGAAATTACTCTCCAGTTCAGGTCTGGGGACGTGGCACATGGACAGCTCTGCTGCTGTTCTATCTGTCACCTGACAAAACTTGCCTAGTAAGATGAAAATCTTCCCAGGATGGGTTTATTTTTTGGAGGAGAACAAAACCCAAGTGCATCCACATGCTTCTGTACTGCTCATTCAAACAGAGCTGAATTTTGGTCAAATATGGACTTATTTGGTGTAAAGCAGCTTTGGTAGAAACTGTGACCCAACTCTTTCTGTTGCAGCATAACTTGGAAGACACCCAAAATCCTGAGCACCATGATCCTGAGCTGCTATCAGTGACTGTAGTGCTCTTTCAGCTAACGTTGTGTCTTTTCATAACTGTGCAAAGACTAAAGGAAAACAGCAGGGACCAGTGACCAGGTGTCTCCAGGTCCTGGTAGATCATTCCTGAGAACACTTAGCCTCATATGCAGGACTCTGATGCTCATGAAGTGCCTCTTGGTTTCCAAACAGAGTTGGAGTTATTTCCTGATTTTGTTATTACTGTTTGGAGTTAGAGTTCCTACCACAAGAAATGGGAGAGTGATTCTCCTTGTAGAGTTGTGATCCAAAATCCTGGTTTCTACCCCTGTATCTTAAAGATGCTCAGTTACTGTGACAGGATCTTCTGAGCGGAAGATGACCACCATTCCTCTTGTGCAGAAAGGACTTGATTTATTTTTAGTTCAAAAAGGGAATAGACCAGAGATAATAGTACTCTAGCAGTAAGAGCTCTCCCTAAATCTTGGTCTCTAGCTCTTCTCCCTAGTGTTATTTAGGGATTTTTCCATAGAATGGGTAATGGAAATTGTACAGAGTCATTAACTTAGGCCATCATCTCTGCTCCTCCCTTATAATCTTTACTCTTCCCACCTTTCTCCCTCTCCTAGAAACTGTGAGATATTAAACTAGTTCAATTCACTTATGAAATCAATAAGATGCTGCATGAGCTAATAGAAATGAGACAGAAAATAGAAAAGCATGCCTGACATTTCACTGAAGTACAGGGCAAAAGGAGTCATCATCTTGATTAGGTTACTGTTCTCGAAAGGGTAGGTGAAGATTTAGAAGTGGGGGCATAGAAAATTAAACAGAAATGGACAAAAGTATATAACGCATTGAACACAAGAAACTTATAAGAATTAGAGAAGCAATGTGGATTGGGCACATGAAGTTATAGATTCACTAATGATATATGTGGAGTTAACAGCCAACAATAACAAAAGAGGAGAGTTATATGTGCAAATTTGCATGTGATGGTTTGAGCACACATGCTTTCTAAGGTTCAACTACTAATTTATAATAGAACTCTTTCAGTCAGTAATTTTCTGTGTTGTTACGATGCTATAAATTACTCTTTTCTCACAAAGAAAAGGACTGCAGTGAGGTAGACAAGATGTGACACCTGCTGAAAAGATAAATACAAATATATATACCCTTTTTCTGGCCAGTTTAGAGCAGCTATTATTTCACTTTAATAGGCGTGAGAATAAGACGATGCAAAATTGTCTGTAATTACAGTGTTATTATGATGCATCTTCCAGGAGTGAACAGGGTAGCCATCAGGTCTCGTGAGTCTCATCTAGTTTTTCACTAATATCTTTTGTTATCTGGATGCTAACATTATGAGAAAAACCCTGTTGAATATCTCTATTACTTTCCACTCTGGACCATATTCCCAAGAGTGTAAAATTAGTTTCAACAAATCTACAATAACTATTATAATTTGTTTTGATATTGAAATTAGCCTATCAAATAAAAAAAAAACTCTTTTTAATTATTTTCTGTCTGTGAGATGGGCATACTGAATGGCTTTTGGGTTTTTTTTGAGGGGGGCGGGTTAGGTGCGTTGTGTCTTCAAATTCCTAAATTCAATCAGTTGTTATTTATTTGGGTTTCATATGGGATAAATGCTATTCTACATTGAATAATAGTATTTAACATAGGTGAACACTTGAATCACACTATTAGCATAGCAGAAATTATCTCAGCCAAAGTTGTTGGTCAAATCTTACCAAGGTAACATTGACTTCAAGTCTACATTTTGTCTCTCACTGAGCAATAAGTTACTGATTTGGGTTGCCTTGACTTTCATATATTCAATTTAACTCTTCCAGAAGTGCTGAAAAACTGATTACATCAATAGATTTTAGGCAATATATACCTTAGCCCTATAAATATCAGTGGAACAAAAGGGAAATGTTATTTCAGATATCACAGAAGCTTTCCCACTGGTTACATCTCTCTAGCCTCATAATAAAGGACAAAATCCAAACAAATATCTCCTTGACCTCAAGCTAATTAAAAATCAAAATTTCTAGCCCTGTTGCTTCTTCCAAAACTTTGTAAGTCCAGGGGAAAAATCCTCCTGACTTCTGGGGGAATTGGGTGACCTCCTTGGTTATCAGGCAAATACCAGTGAAGGCAGCGTCAGTTTTTTTCTTGGCTTTGCGACAGGCTGTTTTTTTTTCCCCGTGAAAATATTTTTCTAAGGAATTCTGTGCAACCGTTGTTGCTGTCAGCTTGTTGCTGCAAGTAAGAACCTGTGCAAAACAGTCACGAGGTGTCTTCTGGCAGACTGCCCAAGTTTAATGTGTTTATGAGTGTTAGCTAGGAGAGACACAGGCAGAGAGGGAAGTAAAATTATTTTATTTATTTTATTTCTTAGTGAAATAATTCAAGTAATTAGTGCATTTATACAATTATATTATGTGTTTTTATTGAAAAAAATCAAAGCCTTAAGTATAATCATTTCAAACAGACAGTTTCTTTCCTGAAAGATGAAAAAATACCCTTCTATTGCCTTTTAGGATGATTCAACCTTTACTCAATCTATTTATTCTGCTAGTTTCTAAAAGCTGTTAACTTTCAGCTGCTGGGCTTGGATTTCTTGTTTTGTTTTGTTTTGTTTTGTATTTATACAAAAAAATCTCCTCTTGATGTTTTTGTTTGCTTTCAAAAGCTCATTAAAAATAACAAGGAGCAAATTGGGTGGAAAAATGAACTGTTGATGAATCATCCTTTTTCTGTGTCAATCCGAGAAGACTGAGCCAAACCTTTTCAGCTCATGAGGAAAGAACAGAGCATCATTACTGGAGCCTCCCTGCAGAGTATTATTGTTTGGAAGGCAATCATGTTTGCTGATAACAATTTAGGGAAAGCTCAGGCAATATGATCCACCTTGCTAGAATGGGAGTAATATTAATGTTAAGAGCTGGAACAGCCCCTGGTTCCAACAGACCCTCGTCCATACCTTTGCAGAGGCTTGTGCGAGTATCATGAGTCAATATAAAGACATCTTCATGAGCCTGGTAGATATCATCTTGATTGCGGTATATGTCTGCAGCTGTAGGTCCACAAGGATGTAGGATTCTCCTAGATCCTTATCTACCCTAGATGCCTATGTGTGGGGAGCTAAATCAAGTCCACAGTCATCCAGACACATTTGCTTTGCAGACATCCAGAAAAGACAGAAGCGTGGCTAAAAATGGGCCCACAAACATGACATTTTCTGTGACTTCTTCATCTAAATAGGAAGATAATATTGTGTGCTGAACCCTAGGCAAAATTATATGACTAAATTATCCCTGTTACCAAACAGACCATACCTCCAAAGACATATTATACTGTTCACAAAGGTGGACGACTAAGAATAAAATTCACACTCAGTAGTATATTCTTCAAAAAAACAAAATTGTCTTGAATAAAATGATGTACCAGGATGGGTAGTCATTACTTCATCTGTAGGAAATCCCTTCTCTTCTTTTTGGAAAACACTGGTGTGGTTACCCAACATGGGATATTTTTTTCTTACACTTTTTAATCAGTGAAATGGTTAAAAATATTAACATCAAAACCATACTATGCGTATCTGAATCTGTACCCATATTCCAAGGAGTTCCCTCCAGCCTTCCAGACTGCCTGCAGACTCAGGCAGATTAGGCTGTTTTCAACATGGGTCATGTTGCACTGCAACCATCAGACCTCCAAGAGAAATGGAAACAGGTACCCAGCTCCAAGCCAAATGAGGCAAACTGCTTAGCATGAAAAGTGTTCCTCAATTGACCATCAAAACTATGAAGAGTGTTTGTCAGTTTGTATTACAAGGGGAAGCATATCTTGTCCAAAAGCTTATCTTCTAATGAGAATATTATGTTCGTAATTTCAGTTAGTTCCTCTCTTCTTTACATGACTTGCCTTTGTATTTATAGACAAATTACTGAGTAGGTTTCTGAGAAAGACAGATGTAACTTAGGACTTCCTTCAAAAATTTTATGTATATAAATAAGCCTCTAGCAGAAGACAATGAATTAACTGAAGAAAAACAAACCAATCTCATTTATAACATTATAGCCTGTAATATTTTTTCTTCAGAGGCAGAATTTTCACTGAGAAAGTAAAATCATGCAACAAAAACATGAAGATCCCGATCCAGAGTAACTGTTATTGACTTCAAATCAGATTCAAAGGTCCTTCAAGGGGTTTAATTCGTAGGCCTTATGATCCTAGGAAGAGTGCAGGAGTCAATGAAAGCTCCAAGAAAAATCTATAGGAACCCTATTCTTCTTAATTTTCATTTTAAAGAGGCTTCATCTATGTCCCTAAATGACAGCCTGGCTCTCACTTTCATTCAGCTCCCGTTCCCAACAACCATTCCTGCATTTCACTCTACTGCTTCCACCTACCTGGCATAATTTGTATACGGTCAGGTGTACTAATTCTTTCCTACCCCTGCATGTCATCCACCCTCTCCCCAGCAGCAGGGCTCCTCTGCATTCAAATGTCCTGTATCCCTTTGCAGAGCAAAGGAGATTGCAAGTTGCTCCTTCACACTGGAGAAGGTCACTCTGAAGTGTTCTATTTTTGCAGGTCCTTGTTGCTTAGCTTGCATCAGGTGAGATATAACTGAAGTTATATCATATATATCATGCACATGCACCTGTGTGAAGCCAGCTTGGAGATAATTGGTGTGGGCCAAGTCCATGTTCCCCTAAATAGCCATTTGGATCACTTCTTATACCTCAAAGTACAACAACTCCAAATCTTCCCCTTCCAGCTCCTTGTCTGCTACATATGAGTTCTTCTGCAACCTACTTGCGAAGAGGTAAGGTGAAGTTAAACCTTGGTTAAGCAGATACCAAGCCAGACTTCTGAATGAAGGACCTCTCACAACAAATATATGTCACATTCTTCCTGTGCCTGGACCCTGCACAAGTTTCCACTCTGAGCAGTCCACCTCGTATTAAAAACTTGACAGTATCAGCGCTGACAACAGATGCTATATCTTTTTGTTTTTCTTATTCTTTTGCTAAGAAATAAAGCCACTCATTGGAAGTGCCAGGATATGAGAGAACACAAGGTGAAAAGAGTTACTTGGGAAGCATTTATTTTATCATGCTTTATTATGATGATCACAAGTCCGCTCCCAATGAGCGCCTATGAGTTGTGCACACCTTGTATCCCGTGCAGCGGAGTGGCAGCATGATGGAGAGCTCCCATTATTAGGTCTAGCATTGGGAGTGGATTGCTTTTTGCCATCCGCTCAATCTGGGCCCGGGCCCTGTAGTTCGAGCAGCTATTCCTCATGATATATTGGAAAGAAGGCCAACAAATGCAACAATGTCATCTTCCGACAGGGATGAGTGCGTGCATGCTCGGGCAAATGAAAATAGATGGGATCTATGTATGTATTAAAACAATAAATGCTATGGAAGTAAATCATCTCTTATTGCTTCATATTTCTTTTCCAGAGCTGTTTCCTGCTTCTTACCCAGCAAAGCATCCCTAGCAATGCTGATTTTTCTTTCTGCTATGCCAGATGTATTAACATGATTTCTTCAGCTGAAACCAAGCCAAAAATATCAACTTTCACCCTTCCACAACACACCTCAGTTCCCTCTCCATGCTTTTTTTGTCAAGATTTCTCTGCAAACTAAGAATATGAGAAAGCAGCATTACTGGAGGGTAGAAGAGAAAAAGAGATGCTCTGCTAGCCATGGGACCTGGATAAAATCACGTCTCAGCTGTTCACAGCCAAAGGCATTTTTCAGCAGTTGTCACTATTTTTTCTTCTTATTAATGCAAGCCATTCTTGTTCACCTGTTTCACACATATTGTCCTCTGCTATGCAAAAAGTTCTTACCTGATGTTGATGCCATGATTTGGGTTTGCAGGAATGGCAACAGCAGGGAGATATATTGTCTCTGTTTTCCAAAGTTATTCACACTTTAATTCATTGCACCATCGATACATTATTAATAGCAGTAATAATAAAAATGCCATTTTTTTAGTGCTTTTATATTAGTAGATTTCTCCAGTACATCAAAAAGGACTATCGTGAGCTTTATTTCAGACATAGGGAAATTGAGGCAGCAAAACACAGTATCCTGATTATGCCACAGTAAAACTAGAATCTAGGTCTTTGCAGCCCTTTCCAGGTTTATAATCTGGTAATTTCCATAGTGTTTTCTGGAGAGATATGTGTAACTGGGAGATTCTGCAGTGCCTTTGAGATGTAAACCTGTGTTTCTCAGAGCTGATACAGTGTAAGTTGGGGTGCTGATCCACACTGGCTTAGGATATAAGGTAAAGGACAAGACAAATGGAGGAAAAATGTGAACCTTTCATTAACTGGGAGATAATTTCCCATGCATTTACAGCAACGTATTTTATAACTAAACACGTACAGGCTGCTTTGGAGAATAGCTAGTATACTGCACTTGATACCTTGTTTTGACCTTTTGTAGTTCATCTACTTGAGCATGGCCTTAATTAAACTAGTAATATAGACTGTTTTAAAGCTCCTCCATTTAAATATATCTCATTTCTTTTTTCTTTTTTTTTTTTTTTTCCAAATTGAGTAAGCGTTTGTTTTCTTTTCTGTTATACTCTCTTAAAAATGCCTGATAGAATGAGAGAGAATAATCATGTCCTGACATGCCCTATGGGGGTAATGAGTCTCTTTCAGCATCTGGTGTTTCTCATTTATCTTTAAGTTTCTCTGCTTGGAAGCTGACAGGTGAAGAATCTTCTCTGAGGTCCCCTTTGCCAGGATGCTTACAATTGCTGATCCAAATCTTTAAGCCTGTTTTATAGACAGCAATAAACATTACATAAACAACAGCAGCCAAGAAGAACCTTGGCTTTAGTGTGCCACTTTCTCCAAACTCCTTCAAAAACCTCTTTGCTGCAGTTCAGTCACGACTCCAAGGTGCAGAAAAATGTGGGCATAAAAGTGCAGTCTCTTAGATACAGGCAAAGGCAGCTTGGGTAATCCCCTTGCAATTATTTCAAATGTAGGTCAACTTATAGACCTGAACCTGCGTTTATTAAATTGGAAAGGTCATTCTGAATCTTTGATTTGTTTTCTTTCCTTGCTGTCTCTTACCTTTGTGTTGGCCCGAAATGAAGGACTAGCAAAGTAGGCCATCAACTCCAGGACCCTCTTGACAGAGGAGAACACACTCTAATTTTGTTTTCCTCTATACAACAGATCCCATTTAAGCTCCTGTGTTGGAGAGCTGTCTTCTTAGATGGCGACCATGTCACAGCAGGGTGTTTGTGGGGATGAAGGCACATATTTTGGTGAGCAGTGCTGGAGGCTTGAAGGCTCCTTGCACTGTTTTTGGATGCGATCTGTCCATCTTATCTTTTGCTGAAGGTTACTAACCCCAGCTGAGCTGGCAGAACAGAGTGTGTGCACCCATCTCTGCTTCTCTATTTCTTCATTTCCTTAAACCTTTCCTGAAGATGAGCTTCTCTCGTGTCGCCGGCCAACTGCTGCTGGGATGTGAGCAGGTTTCCTTCACCTTCCTCTGCTCCAGGAGCACAAACTGTGCTGAGAAGGAGAGCGCAAGTGCCTGCAAGAAGCTGGCAGTACCACGGTTCTTTGTCTAGTGAACATCAATCAAATAGCCCAACTAATCGATGGTGAGAAGTTATTACATTTCAGAGTTATCCATTACATTGTCACTCTGCTGGCTGCTGCATTTGCATCTCATCTTGATGGGTCTATATCCTCTTATCTTTCTCTCAGTCCAGGTTGGCAGCCCAGCTCTAGATCTGGTCTCCCAGTATCCCCAGCCTCATCTGGAAGTCATAGAGGTCACAAGTGCCCTTGGCTCCCAGGGCTCCTTTTGACCCTCCAAGGTATTCCCGTTGCACAGGCACACATATCCCAAATGCTCCAGACTTTCAGCCATACAGGGGAGACACATTCTGTCAAGGTCTGCAGTGCACACATTCATTATTATTTCAGGTAACTAGATGCAACCACATTTAGGCAATTTTCAATACCAATATGCATTTCGCTTTCTCTCTTCTGAGCAGATGGGTTTTGACAGACTTCTGTATGGTGTTCAAGATCTTTCCAAAGCACAACAATTGAACCACCTCTGCTTGAAGTTAGCTTTCGTCCCTCTTTTGCCTCTCCTTGAAGCTCACTTCCTCAGCTGCTTTGAAGCCCAATAGGTTTTTTTCTGCAAAAGAATCATGTTCTTTTATCCCTCCAAATTTTTTACCTTAAAAAAGCAAAAGAAAACAAACAAACAAACAAAAATGTTATCTTTAGCTCAAACATATTTATTTAGCATGTCTATTAACTAGGATACAAATATTATGTTAATTGCTTGTTTTATTTCTTTCAGGTTGTTTGAGATGTATCTCAGGAGCCCTGTCTGCTCAGAGCTACTCTCTGTACAATGAGGCATTTGATATGCAATAATTTCACACAATTCATAAATTGTACAAAGGTAGATTTCTCCCTTCTCATCATAGAAACAGTTTCATAAAAATATGATTGCATGTGTTTAAAATTGATGTTTTAGATCCTGCAATGAAACTAATACTGGACAGTAAGGCAGTAGAGCTACCAGCTTAACCACTTTTCTGTTCTAAAAAAAGCTCTCACAAATACACACACTGCAAGTGGGAATTGCATTATTAGTAATCTTATATTTTTATGGCTAGGAATGAATTTTTATGGGGTTGATAACGCAGATAGAACACACAATTGGTCTAGTCAACATGAAAGATGAATAGAATTTTCAAATCAGCTCCTGAGCTATAAAAATTGGTGTAACCTTCTGCACAATAACTGATTGTTTAGGAGGTGCAAATGCAGTCACAGTGATGTTTCTTCCAGCCTTATTAAGCATCATACTTGTCATATTAAATCAATGATGTATAAGCATTTGCTTATTGTAGTGAATTCTGGAGATAATAGCTGGAACAGTGATACAAAAGAAAGGCTGAAGAGTTTGGATATTTTTTTTTTCTGGCTCCCTGATGGAAATAATTTTTCCTTTTATTTCCCTAACATCAAGGAATTTCTAAACTCTGGATATAGTCAGAACTTCTCTGGAAGCTAGAGCTCTAGGATATACTGTCCATTCACCATCAATGGGCTGTTAGTAGTAACTCTAGTTATCACTGACTTTCTTCTGATGTTTTTAGTTCTCTAGGAGTAACTGAAATGCCTTTCTAAGCATTAATAAAATTGTCTTAGGAAACATGTCTGGACATGGAATCTGCTGTGTTCCCCAGAAATTGGATTCTTTCCACATAGCAAGATGAATTTTGGAGGATCATTGAGTTGAGTTTCCTTCTGAGGGAAGTTCAAGGGGAGAAAGAATATGTGTCCCGTTGAGGAAAGCATGAGGAAAACATGAGGTAGGAAGGATATCCAGCTGATTTTTGATGATCTGATATGTACATTGTATGTGTACTGTGTCACATTTGGCAAACCCATTTATAGAGTAGCAAAATATGCAGAAGATGTGTTGGTGGTCTCATGGTGAGTGGCTGCTTTGATGGTTGTGGTAGATGTTGCACTGAGGTACACTGCTGGTCACATCCCTATAACCAAGCCCATGGCTTTCTTACAAGGAGCTAAAAGCAACATCCTCTAAGCCTCCACCTGTGCTTAGTGGGAGAATTAAAAAATGGATTAAATTAAAATTAAATTAAAAATTGAATTAAAATGGACTTAATGTAAATCAACCTGTTAATTAAGGGAGACTAGGAGAAATATTTGCCTTTCCCCTTCTCTCCAGTCACACAAATTCTGCAGTCTCCCCACATAAGGTCAATGAAATATTGGAATAGATCTGCTCAGTACTTCTTTCCGTTCTAAGAATGAACGAGTATTAACTGCCCTTGGAAAATGCATTGTTTAGTTCTTCAGCTGTGTAATAAGAATGTCTTCTACATCGTGTTATCCTAGCTTATGTATGCGGACACCTTGTGAGCACTGGAAAAATGAGTTACTAAGGTCAGTCAGTCACTTACCTCGTGTGCAAACCTGCTGTCCTATTATAAAACAAACTTTCACATGGTCCTTGACCAATCTTTGTTGGTTGTTCCTCCTTTCTGGGTTTTGTTCTAGACACTTACAAATTGATTAGTTGCTCCATTTGGAAGGAAATTGAAGTCATACTGAATCATCAATATTTCCTCGTTTCCCCGTTTTCTCCCTTTGGAAAATAAACAAACAAGCAAGCAAGAAGAACACAGTCATTTTTCACTCTTTCCTAATCCATAATCTTCTGGATTCCCGTATTTATAGGAGACATTTCTGTCCCATTTCATGCTTCAGACAAATCCCCTTTGTCTTAAAACCTATTCCACCTGCATAGGGGAAGGAAAGAGGAGATAATTCAGGTCATATGTCACAAGTCATTGTAAGAAGTTTACAGCCATGAGCTAGATTAAAGCTTTGTGAAGCTGTTATCTTTCTTCTGTGTATCTTGCAGATGGGTTCTTTGTCCTTAGGGAAATAAGTGATTACCATGATTACATAAGCTTCGCCTATACTGTGTTTGAGATTTGTCCAAGAAACAAACTGTAGTTCCTGGACCACACAGTGAAAACTGTTCTACATCTAGAGTGCTCAAGTACTAGAGCTTTTTGGAGTACAAGGTTTGTCCTTATTATATAGCAGCAGTAGACTTTTAGAACCCTTCCTCTAGCTTTTCATGCATAGGGAATATGCAGCTGCTCTCAGCACACCTGGAAAAGCTTCAGGCCTGTGGAACAGCCTCAGAAGACTGAAAAGCGCTGAGAAAGCAACATCTTGTGCAATTTGTATGCCCACTACGGGTAATTTCATTCCCTGGTCTGTGTCATAAGTTTTCAACCAAGATGCTAACAATTATGAAACCAACACTGGGGTGAATTCCTGTCTACACAGAGTAGAGACAGGTTGTAGCTGTCATGCTAAACAAGGCAATATTCATGCTGAATTAAATATGGTAATAGATCTTATCTCAGGGGAGAGGGAAGAAGAGGGGCACTTTTCATTTCTCAAATGTTTGCAGATCCTACAGGTATTTTAGAGGTCTCTGGAGGAGTCAAGCTTGTCACAGCATAATAGTGGCCTGCTGTTAGATAAATGCCAAGACAGGCACCGCCAGGCTGTCAGGGAGTTATTAATGGAGGTTTACCAATTGCTCTCTGAAGTCATTCACAGTTAAGTACTAATGTGCATCTTGCCTTGACAGTCCCCATGCACTTAAACACCACTGGAGAAAAATGGGCTGTTTTGTTTATCATCCATTTCAGCTTTGCTTAGCAGAGGCTTTTCAGGTATCATAACAGACTTCTCAAGCTGTTCATATATATTATAAGCTCAAAATTAGAGGCACGTGGCAGAGCTTTTTATCAGTGTGTTTGATGTGTTTTACTGTTGCAGTGATTGTTCAAAGAGTGAAAAAGATGCAATCCTATTTGCCTGCTTCTTAACCACCTAGTGAAACAGTATATATTCACACAACATGTTATAAAGCACGCTAAAGGCAACATGGGTTTTCACCTGAGTTGAGGCTCCATGCCTGGGGTTATTTCATAGGTATCCTCTCTGTGTCCTATCACCTACAAGACTGAAAGCCTAGAAATGATAATTCAGTTCCTGAAATTAAATCATGGTGTTTAAAATTTCCAAGATTTAAAAATAATAAAGCACAAGAATTTATTCTCTTCTCTTTGCAGCAAGAAGCCCTAGGCTTCTGTTTTCCAGCAAGAAAACAGGAAGGGAGGGCAGCCTTGATGATACGATTGCAGCAATTGGAGGCTTAAAACAGAAAAGAAAAAAAAATCACACCAAATTCTATGATACTGCTCGTGAGTATACTCAAGAGAGTTGACAACATTATGTCAGACATGCAGAATGAAACGCTTTTGCTGTCATCTTTGCTGGTAATTAGTGATTTAAACAGAGAGCTGAATCTTTGTGAGGGCCCAGATACATGTGAGTTGGATAATTTGGACAGTTAACAGAGGTGTTAAATGAGAAAACCAGCCACCATCTGCTTTCCTACAGTCAAGAGAAGGGAGGGAAGCCTCCAGGGGGCACAACTTAATCCCCTAGAATCTAAATCAAACACAAGAGATTGTGTTTCTCTCTCATTTCAGCATATGGGTTTTGAACCCTTCTTCATTTTTGACACCCTTTAGGAATTTCACATTTGAGATAAAGACGCCGACAAGCAAATTTCAGTCTATTGAGTGGAATCTGGAAAGTTTTATAGATAGTAAACTTCTGCTGTTAGGTTAATATCCTATGTCTCTTGTTCTAGTAAATGCTGCAGGTTAACCTGGCATGAATCCAGAACTGATTTCTTCCAAAAGGATGTTTCCTGAAATCACAGAATCACAGAATGATTAAAGTTGAAAGGGGCCTCTAGAGATCCTCTAGTCCAACTCCTCTGCTCCAGCAGGGACCCCTAAAGCACGTGGCCCAGGGTGGCATCCAGGCAGTTTTTGAAGATCTCCAGACAAGGAGACCCCACGACCTCTCTGGGCAGCCTGTTCCAGGGCACCATCATCCTCACAGGAAAGAAGTTCTTCCTCACATGGACATGGAACTGCCTGTTTCAACTTGTACCCATCATCCCTTGTCCTGTCACTGGCCACCACCGAGGAGAGTTTGGCCCCCTCCTCCCTACATTCACCCCTCTGGTATATTGATAAGATATTGATAAGATCTCCTCTCAGTCTTCTCCAGGCTAAACAGGCCCAGCTCACTTAGCCTTTCCTTATATGATAGATGTTCCAGTCCCTTCATCATCTTGGTCGCTCTGCGCTGGCCCCTCTCTAGAAGCTCCATGTCCCTCTTGTGCTGGGGAGCCCAGCACTGGAACAGGCTGCCCAGAGAGGTGGTGGAGTCTCCTCTGGAGATCTTCAAAACCCGCCTGGACATCACCCTGAGCCACATGCTCTAGGGGACCCTGCGTGTGCAGGGGGGTTGGACTAGATGACCTCTACAGGTCCCTTCCAACCCTAGCCATTCTATGATTCTATGATAACTGCCCCCAATACTCCAGGTGTGGCCTCCCCAGAGCTGAGCAGAGGGGCAGGATCCTCTTCCCTGACCTGCTGGCAATGCTTCTCCTGGTGCTACTCATCTCGGTAGTGACCAAGGAGTAAGCTCTTGGACTATCTGCTCCCAGCTGTGGGATTATCCCAGCAAGCATCTCGGTGGTTGAAGTCCCCCATAAGCACCAGGGCCTGTGGTCACGAGGCTTCTTGCATTTGCCTGTAGAAGGCCTCATCATCATCAAGAGGCCTGTGGTAAACTTCCATGGCCATGTCACCCTTGTGGGCCATCCCTGTAATCTTCATCCACAGGCTTCTGACCTGCACCTTTGTCCTTCTGTATGATGAGTTTCATACATTTCAGTCACTGTCCCATGTAAAGAGCAACTCTGACCTCGCCTTCCAGGCCTGTCCCTCCTGAAAAGCCTAAAGCCCTTCATGGTCGCATCCCAGTCATGAGAGCTGTCCCATAGTGTCTCAGTAATTGCATTGAGATCATGGCCCTGTAATCACACATGCATCTCCAATTCCCCTTGTTTATTCCCCATGTTAATATCAGTAGCATGTGTTAATCAGCATGTGTTAATATCAGTAGGTCATTTTGGACCTTGTCCTTACTCCATTAGGTTTGGCCCTCATTAGCCCAATTTTCCTGAAATGGTCCATCAGATTGGATGAGATTCCTGTTCCTTTTGCTAGCTTTATCTCTGAACAATCACATTCACACTTGAATTTATATCTTTCATTGTTAAAATCAAGGAAGTGTTTTCACAAATCTGCACATGACTTGGAACTTGTTGTTCCTGAGACTGTCACAGCTCTCTGTTCAATTAGAACAGGATGCCCAAGAGGTGTAAAAAGTCTCAACTTCAGTAAAGTGTCAACAAAATATTTCTGGAAAAGTTGTGTCATGTAATCCAAATAATCCAAGCAATATCTTTACAGATGCTTCACAGTATCTTATTTTCTTGGTTATGCATCTGTTCATTTTCACTACCAATATCTAGGAGGGGACTGTGAGACTTTTAATATCTATAGTGGAGATGCCTCCCTTGAGCTAACTATTGTTTATCCTTTTAGGATGAAATTCATCTTAAAGAAAATAGCCAAAAATATGTCAGATGACTCTTGCTCAGGAAACGCCTATTGCTCTCCATCCATTACAGAGAAAGTCTAAAAAGTTTATTTTTGATAGAAATGTTTATTCTGCAGATATCTAGAGTTCATTGACTCATGTTGTGCATCTAATCATGAACTTGGAGTCCTGTAGGATCCATGCAGATAACGATGACAGCTGTGTACTTGACTCTGATTCAGTAAGACTTGGTTAAGAAAAAGACAACTTCCAGTGGGGATTTATATAGGACAGATGTGCATTTCTGGATACTCTTCAGTGCCAATGTCTCCTCCAGTGCCCTATAGAGCCAGGAGACGTGGAACCAAGTAAAGGTTTCTATACTGGGTCATGAGTGCCTGAGATGATAGTGCCGTTAGCTAAGAAGTAGAGGTGTGTGGTGACTGAATATTACTCATATCCCAGTGGTGATACTGGAGAATTCCATCTGCAGATGTCTTGGAAGCCTCCTTGAAGGTTTAGAGTGCAAACAGACTTGGGGAACCTTTTTAGTCATATTTGTTATCTTAAGGACATTGATCTCTACAACACTGGCCTTGCCAGAGACAAAACCCTTCAGTTGGCAATATTACATTTCTCTAAGGGAGAGCTCAAGAAATGCTTCCTGGAAGGATCTCCAGCAGCAGTGAATTGGAGATCACAACAGCCTGGTAGTCAGGGCCAGCATTTCAACCCTCAAGCCCTTGCTGAATACAGTGAGGGGGAAAGATGGAGATCTGAGCTCTTACAAACCAGGCCTAAGAAAGCACTAAGGCCATGCAAAGGAAGAGCTGTGAGATGTGACAGCTTACCTCTCACCAAGCTCAATTATGAAAGGTCTTTTCTTTTGTTGCTTAAATGCAGTTTTTAATAGACAATTGCTATGGAAAGGCTTATAAACTCAAACCTGCCTGATTCTTGTTTTGCTACTTCAGCAGCAAAACAAAAGTATGCTCCAACGCTCTCTGAAGCTAATTAAAGTCTTATTTCTTGACTCATAAGGTCCTAACAAGCCTTTCTATTCCTCTTGAACAGGAAATGGCCCCAAATGGAAGTGCAGTGATCCTGAAATTTGGTGTAGGCTCCCTCGCACAGATAAAATATGCATACCGATTTTATATGAGAATGTTCTAAGTATTACCTCTGTCCGTTTTACATTGCTTTTTTGACATTACTTACTCTTTTTCTCAGATGAAACAAAAGCCCCAAACAAAGATTCATTGTACACAGGAGCCAGGCTGTAGATAGTAAGAATACAGAGCTCTTCAGTTCAGTATTATAGTATTTTGGTCATATTTGTTTCAGTTTTGGTCTTCTGATCAATCAGGTTCATTTGGTTTAGGAAATACTATGAGTTCCTCTCTTACTTATCAATAAGTAAGTGCATTCTGAAGTGATTTGAAGAAAAAGCAAAGGAGGAAAAAAAGTAATCAGGAGAAAGGGAGAGGAAACTGCCTTTTTTTTTTTTTTGTGATATCTGATGTTATCTACCTGTGTACATATATGGGTAAGAGTCAGATTTCTTAGTAACTTTTGTATTAGCTAGCTGTGCAAGCTGATTTTTAAGCTGTATATATAGGCTTGGGTGTGTGAAAGCAGGTTTATTTCAGCAGTGCTACTCTTTCTATTATTATATGTGAGGCACTCTTCATTGTGAGGAATATATTCTTTAGAATTTAGAATTCTTTTCATACTCTCCAGATGCTTCTAGCTGGAAAGGCTGTGGCATCCCATTTGGATTGCATGACCTCTCTGTTTTCAGTCCATTTAATCATCCTCAGATTTTCAGGTCTAAAAATACTTCCATAAAAATAGGAGGCAAGAAGTGACTAGAAGTTAGAAAGCAAAAGCACCAAGAATAATCACTCATCTCTCCATATCTATCTCCCTCCGTGGACAGGACAGAGAATGAAGGTGACAGAGCATACAGCTTTTGCAACAGCTAAAAAACCACCACTCCCAAGGAAAACAACATTGAGTGTTCATTAGACTCAGCTTAAAGGCTTACCCTGGAGCATGGCATTGGTTATTCCCTAGTTTTATGGATTTTAACAACCACAAATATATTTCCATGGCCCCTACTCGCAATCAGACACTTTTCTTTCGCTCTGCGGTTCTCTGGCATAGGAGAAGACAAAGGGAAAACCAGGCTGGCTCTGAGACCCTGGTCATGGATGGGAATAAAACTGCTTGACTTTTGGGCATTCAGGCTAATTTTTTTCATCTGTTTGCCAAAAACATGAAGCTTTCTATGTTAGAGATGGGAAATGTGTTCTCTGTCTAGTTTAATACAAATATTACTCCTGGGAATTCCCCAAATAGCCCATGTTATTCTGTGATTCCTACTGAGGGCTAATTCCAATACTTTTTCCATTTTGGTGTTCCAAAGAAGTTACTCAAGAAGTAACTCAAGTAGAAGACCTCAAGAAGTTAAATAATTTCTGACACTCTCAAGTCCATCTGGTCATTAGGACATTGCACCAGTGATTAGCATCCTTCCCTGTAATATGGCTTTTCACTCTCAGCATCTTTCAGCAATATCTTGTACCAAAGCATATTTGCTCAGCTGGGTCCTGGCGGTGGTCAAACAGAGAACTTAACCCACTTCCATATGTTTATGTGTCTGATCCATTGTGGAAGTAATCTGCAGGCTTGCCCTTGGAAGTGACATATGCCCAAACCTGAGACATCCGAGACCCACACACTTCTGGAGAAGCTGCACATCCTAAGATATTAGAAGCCAGAGAATCTGATGGACTTTTGGGATCAAGAGTCTTTTCCTTCAGTGTCCACTAGAGCTAGCTGCTTTACCTTTCCTTCCATCATGATTCTTACTGCTCTACTTCTGCATACTCTCATGATTCCTATGTCCCCCTGCTCATTTGACCTCCTGGCTGGCATAGTGCCCCTGCAATAGAGTTTCTTTGACTGTGCCGTGGTGACAGGTTTCATATGAAGGACAAGGACTGCTCTCCTTGAATAGTCTTAGGATTCAGAGTGCTTCATTTTCTCCGATTGTATCATGAAGTTTAGACACACAGCTCACCGTCAAGCATCTACATGGAGACAATAGAATTTAAGTATCTTCATCTGTGCTGTGAATCGTACCCTGCGCTTCCACTTCTGCTGTTGGTTGAATGCCACAAAAATATATATATGAAAATGTTCATTTAGCCATGAGATTACCACAATCCAGCAAGATTATAAAGTAAATCTCTTCTTCAGTTACTTTCACTAGGAAGTATATATGAACTGTGTTGTTTATTCAAGGCTAACCTAATGCATGCTGGATGTGTGCTGTAAATACGAATGAAAATCCAGCACTGAGGCCCTGTCATCTTTCTTTCCCCTCCTCCAAAATCTGTTCCTAGTGCTTGGACTCATTTGCTGAGTGGGGTTACTGGTGTGCAGATATGCTCATTTTCTTCCATCCAAACCTCCCTCTACTTTACACAGCTCAGAGCTTGAGGAGGGGCACGTTGAGGTTGTGTTTTGATTTACAAACTCACAGGCAGTGCATTTGATTTAATAGTCTAATAATTAATCATTGAGGGAAGAAAGAAGGCATTTATAAAGGGCTGATAAGAAATCAATGGCAGGGAGAGCACATCATTGTTCAGGGAAAAATAAAGGCTGCATCAGATTGGGTTCAGAAAAAAAAATAATCCTGTGAATATTTAGGGAGAATGAAAATACATATCGTCAGTTAGTATAGGGCTCTGGGTTTTCAACTTTGCAACCAGAAATGCCTGAAAACATTGCTGGTTTTGCAAAGTGTTATTTATGCTATATGTTTAAGGGAGAATATCTGATCCTTCAGGGCTCTACTATCTACTTTTGAGGACAATGAAGCAGAGTCTTGGCTCATGTGTTCCTCTTCTCTCACCCTTTCACCCCATTTTCTGCCCTCATTGCCCTGATAGACTATTCTTTCAGGTCTCAGTTTATGGGAGTTTTCCCACTGATCCCAGAAGCCATAAAGTAGACCTTATTAGAAGAAGAAGCAGTTATATTCTGAATCTTCAGGATATTTGCTGACTAGATGGAAATCACAAGGAAACCTCTCTAAATAAATCTTCATTACCTAACACAGCATGATTTGGGGAACAAATTATTAATTAACATAACTTAAAAAGAAGCAGAACACAAGGAAGTGGTTTGATAATGTATTCTGGGTTTTCCTTTCCCTGGAGAAAATGTTTTTATCCAGCTTACCTCAGCATGTTTGGATGCCTCTTAGGCTGAAAATAACCAAGCAGACGAACTGGTTTGACTCTACTTATTTACTTATTTATTTTCAAATTTATTTTACAGTTTTTCTCCCAGTTGCACTTTCGGGGGGTTAAACAGCCACCAATGAGCAGAGCTGGAGAAGCATCTCCCTAAATTTATCCTCATTTGAATAAGACACCCAGCAGTCCATAGACAGAAAAAAAAAAAAAAAAGTACCAAACTGTTAATTGATTTTTAAAGGAGAATTATGATGCTTTTAACAAGCCACTTATCTTGCTAAGCATTGCTAGAGTAGTGGTATGCGTTCCGCTGAAATGGTTGTTCCACAACACGAGTCCCTAATTGCTTATAAAGCACACTGTTTATTGAGTATTAGCTCCAGCGTAGTTGTTTATTACAGGAGCGTATTGCTTAATGCTCGCAGAAAGCCATCTAGCTCAAATAAGCTCTGCCTCATCTCCTATCCTCCGCCACCCTCGTGAACAACGTGCTCTTCACGGCTAAGTTTGCAGAGGGGAAGTATTCACGGTACTCCGTAGAGCTGGAGCAGGTTGCCTGGTAACTGCGAAGGAGAGACAGTGATTTGGGAGCGTATTGACTATATATATTATCCTCTGCGCTCTGACCACAATTAATAGGTCGCTGACCCAATGAAACATTTCGGATTAAGTCAAACTATTAGCTGGATAAATGCGCCTCAAGTACTGCTGCACGCTGGTGGTGTATGGTTACTATACATTACGCTCTGGCAAAGTAAGCGTGGATCATTAATACACTCAGCTGAGCACCCAGCGTACTGCAGCCAAACACCGTCCCCCAGCCCTGAGTAATGCTCTGCATTATGTTCATGAGACATGAAGCCTTCAGTTAGCATGATCTACGGGGCTGTTAGCTTGTAGCGGGGATGCGTTCGCTTTTCCCCTTTGGAGACATTTGTCATTCCTCTTAGAGAGATGGATAATATTTTCGGGACAGGGGAAGGGAAATGCCGGGAGAAGGAAGGCAAGTGGGCAGATATACTGATACCTGTTTGGTTATAGCTTCTTTTTGAAGACTATGAATGATTTCTCCAATTTGCTGCCCTTGTAAAAGAGGATTAGGTTGATTCACCATCCTTTAGTCTCTCCCACACAACTGAAGCCAGCAGAAGTTTTTAAGTAAGTAGAAGAAATAGAAAGAAGGCCAATAGAGTGAGAAAGCCTCTTATCTTGTCCAAAGAACTGCAGGAATTACTCAGCTACGGGAATAGCTGAATAAAGGTTTTCTGGTTTTGACTGAGATGAGTAAGTGGATGCATGGAATTTGCAGAGTGAACCACTCTTGCAGGTTTGTCTTGTGGTACCTCTTGATCTTCATCCCTGGCTACAGAATCATCTTACATTGTGTCTGTAGTGCTCCCTGCCAACAGTCACTATCCATGACTTTTCACAGTAGGATGTGACCAATACGTAATCTCATCAGGCAACAAGTGTCTTGGAGAACCTGACAAATGAATATACATGAAGTAAATGTTGAAACCTGTGGTGGACCAGAAGAATGAAATGGGATTAAAAAGCAACAGAAAAGAAATATTCTTGCTTTAAACTCGGTTTTCCCTAAGATCAAGCAGAAATGCTTTTAACATAGCGACAGCCTGAACTCAGGACTTCTGTGTTTTTTTCACATTTTCAGCTAACTAGATGCCTTTTAGAAATGCAGTTTCTTGTTCTCCTTAGGCTGTTCTACTGTTGTTGGGGAAGAAGAGGCCATTGTGAGGACAGCTTGCTATATAAGGGTCAGATTTAAAGGCATAAAGGGTGACTTGCAAGAGTGATTTTTGCTATTCTGTATCTACTTGGATATTTGGTGGTGATTGAATTTATAATGTGTCATCTCTGTTGCCAATCTATACCAACACAAGATTTTATTCTGTGCTCAGTCTCCTCGGTACTTTAGTTAGCAGAAAGAAACAGGGAATACTGTGTTCCTTCATAGTATTCTCAATGGTTTTGTGAAGCTTCCAAAAGGCCTTTAAAATTAGAAACTACTAGCAAACTTTGTGCCACCAAAGATGTGTAACAGTCAATTTCCCAACAGTCTAAAATTAAATACTGTTGGCTCAGTTAATTCCATGATTTGGGTAAGCCGGTTTCTCAGGGAAATAGGGCAGCAACTTTCTTTTAAGTGAAAGTCGCTTTGATAGGGGCCATTTGGGATTTCAAATGGCCTTAAATGGAAAAAAATCCAAAACCACAGTAAAACTGAACAGAAAACTCTCTGGAGAAGGTATGTTTGAATGAGCTTTATTCATAGGCTTATTAAGAAAAATATGACACTGAAAATCCACTGTGTATTCCTCTTAGTATCAAGAATTTTATAGTCCCAACCTTGACTACTCTATATTCATAACTACTAGTTAATTAAATTACCTAGTGTTAGTTTATCTAATTGGGAGAAGATTTTCTTTGAATCTTTGAATTAAACAGGTATCTCTAGGGGTGTGTGTGTATTATTTTACTCTGTTGTCACTGTAGCAGGCCCAATAATCTTTGCTAAACTAAATCACACCTTGCAGAAATACATCAATTCTTGACACTGAAATATTTGTAACTCCAATCCAGCCACTATATAAAGAAAAAAATCGAATCACAGTGTATACTCTCAAAACCTTTTGTTTTAAAACTTTCTAATATTTGTTTTAACCTTTGCCACACTCTTGAATGAGCTAAATATCTGTTTGTTGATCTGACAAGGTTTTCAGGTGAGGACCCTAAATATGCAGTCAGCCTGGAGTGGATACATTGAACTAAATCAAGATGTTTCCAGTATCTACCTCTGAACTATCCATCTAGACTCCCTTTAGAGTCACTTTTAGAATATGATTCATCTCATTGTAAAGTAATTGCCTAAATCAGCCAGATGAATTGCTGCCTGAAAATGCCCGCTGCTCTCCATTGATTTAAATGAGAGCTAAGGGTGAAAAACCTTGAATGGAAAGAGATATCAGGCAAATCTGACATACAAAAACCTTTAGACCTGGTCAGATAAATTTGATTCATACAGTTAGTGGCCACTAAAAAACAATGGGCAACTTTCCACACAAGTAAGTCACCATCTTCTGATGCAACTGCAGGATGAATTCTTGGGGACTTAGATCTAGAAGAAAAGTAACATAAGGAAGTGGGTGCTGTTAGATTATTTTACTATCGCTCCTGTTTACATACTCCAGCCTTAATGCAGCTGATATACAACCCTGTGTAACATGCTCTAGGTGACATGCTCAGGAGTATTGGATTAGATGATCTCCAAAGGTCCCTTCCAACCTTAATGATTCTATAATATCTGCAGCCATAGTGGCAGAACCATCAAAGCCCAGGTGTCCTTTAGAGACGCTTAATTCCAAGAAATTTGAACTTGTTAAATATTTATTTGGTGCAACTGGACGAAACAGACAAGATTTCACGGATGTAAACCTTTCTTAAGCTACATCATTTGCTCTGATAAAAGGTCTCAACAGGGTGCATATAAACCTTGTCTTGCTCATCTCGTTGTCATGTTTGCTGTAACACGTTTTGAAGTACAACTCAGATAAGCTTGAGATCCAAAGCTAAGGATCATCCCTAAGACACATTTCTCATCACTCTCTGTCCTATGGGCTTCAAAGGACTCACCCTGATACATCTCACTGTCAGATGAACCAGGCAGTGCAGAAGGAGATCACACAGAGGGGAGGGAGGATTTTTTAGGACAAGGCTCGGATTTTGTTTTGGTCTCCTCTCCATGTCAGTAGCACAATAATATCCTGGCTACTGCAAAACATCTTTACAGTGACATATGTGTGCCATCACCAAATATAAGACCAGGGTTCACTTGCAGAGAAGTGTGTCCTCCAAAAATTGAGAGGGAAGAGAAAGATGACAGAGGATGAATCAGTCCAAAAAAGAAGTGCAGCTGTGTGCACCATGAAATATTTACTTGCTCACAGTCACAAAACACAGTTCACTGGCTGATGCCTTTACAAAATGTGTACTTTCTACCTGTAAGTCCTTTCATGAAAGGGGAGTCGTCAGCCTAAAGTTGTGGCACTTATTGGCAAATTATAAAGACCTGAGACAACCAGGTTGTTGAATGAAAATTGCCAAAATAAAGTATTTGCCTCAAAGAGCTGAGATTTGAGATGAAATTTTCTGCAGTCACTGAACAGGTAGACTGTGTAAAATGTCCATTAAAATGGACTTCAGCCCTCAGGATCTGTAGCTTACAACTTTAAGAAGAATAATTTGTTCTAAACACTAAAGAATTGATTCAGTTGCCTAAATATAGGTGTACAAGCTTCCAGATACTAGAGATACCCAAATGGGATTGACTAGTATAAAGCATAGTCTGTGGAAGTTATTTGCTTTTCTGTAACAGCAGCTAGAGCCCAGGGCAAGGGGGTTGCACACATTTTGAACTAATACAGCATACTTATATTTAGACAACTGACTTGATACCACAGGGGAAACCATGAAAGTCTTTTTGGAAGCACCTGCCTCATTCCTTAATGTAAAATCCATCCAGAATAATTTATTTTCCCTCCTCTTCTCTTGTCTCAAGATCCCTTTCTGGACAAGGTATTGCTTGGGGCTCCAATGTTATGTTCCTCTTTGAAGACTTCTGTAATTTTTTTCCTAGTGAAATCCTTCAAAGAGAATATGAGAAGGAAATAATTGTTTAGGTCATTTTTTTCACATTGAGTCCAGTAGAACTGATCCATCCTCTCTGTTCTGTGTAAGGTTAGAGAGGTCAAGAAACGCATCTGGGGATTATCTCAGATCAAGAGGCCCTCCGATTAGGCTTGTGTAACTTTGGTGACATTAATGCAATTACCCTGCTCTACACGATCAGAATCAGACGAACAGATAATAACTGGCAGAAAATTGAATTACGTGGATTTATTTGAGTTGTGGTCATAATGAACATAACTATGTGACATGACACAGAAAAAATAAGTGCTGCCATCAAACCTTGAGAAGATGAATTGAGACAGGCTACAGTTGCCTACAGACAAAACGCATTGCAGTGGACCTCTGCCCAGATCTCACGCTGCAGATAGCCTGAGGTTTGTTGGCGAAACCCTCCAGATTTCACGAGCCCAAAAGTTTCACAATTTAGCTGCAAAATAAGAAAGAAAACACATTTGAATGCCATAAAAAAACTGCTGGGTTTGTTTAAATCCTATCCAGCTCCCAACAAACTGTCTTCAAGCTGTAAAAGTCACCCAAAGTTCTGCCCCAACAATCACATTTGGCCTATGAGAACCAGGAGCAAAATTCATACCCCTTAAAACAGCTCATGCCATGTGAGCAGTGTACATAAATTCTCATTACACTCAACCGTGCCAGGAGATCAATAAAGGCAAGAAGGTTGAAACTTTCATTTGGTGAGATGGATCACTTGTCAGACTCCATAGGCTGCAGTGACTGGATATCTTCTGACTATGACAGGATCCGAGGCATTCTGCACACATGTAGATACCCCTGTCAGAGCAAAAGTTAGGGACTGAATCCAAGGTAGCAAGTGGCTTTGGAGACAATTTATGATGTCTTGTCCGATCTCCAGTTGTTGCTCTGTATGTTTATATTTTATTCTGATGCATGATAATGCTACAATGTGATCGATTTCTAGCACCATCAAGTGAAAAAAGTAGGGTTTATCATCCCCAATCAACACTCTCTCAGGCCAATTTTTCTCCATCTGTGGTTTTTCCCATGGTTTTTCTCAAGAAATGGAGTCTCTAGGCAGGTCTTTCCTTCTTTTGCCTTATTTTACTACCAGGATAACTCATTTAGTAAGTCAGTCCCTTGTCAAAGTTGTGCTTTGGTTTTCCCACAGTATCCACTGTATTCTTTGTATGAACATATATAATGGAGGCAATTGGTTTGTAAGAAGGTATTCCTTCCACTCTTTGTCTTCAGTCTACAACAGATTAATATGATAGCATGTTGTGCCAGTTATCTTAGAATGTCTTTACTAACTGTCTCACTGACCTTAATATCATTTAAAATTTACAGAGGAGGATATTGAAGACCGTATTCTTATTCCTTTCAAATATAATTGCCTAAGTCTGGGCAGAAGCATGTGAAGTGATAAAAGATGGTCACAGAATGAGTGAGAAAGAACAGTGAAATCAATAAAAAATGAATCCTACAGACCCAATAGAGGCAAATTTTAGATGCTCTCAGAACAAGTGCTAGGAAGGAACAGAGTTCTCCAGGCAAGACCTGCAGGTCATATGAGTCAGTGGAGTCAATCTGAAGCCAACTCATCTGAAAACTTGGCCATACATGTTCACTGGGATGTAAAGCTAGAAGAAAGTTTCTATTTTCCAATAATAACGTTTGTAAAAACACTTTTCTACTGATGGCTATTTTATTGTCTGACTGATGCACTGTAGGGAACACAATTGCAAGTTTTCCTGTAGGCTACGTTTTTATTTTGCAGCCAGATGTCGCAATAAAATTGTGTAAGCAGAAACAATACAAATAAGATGCCAAAGTAAGAAAAATAATCAGCTCAGGAAGGAGGAAAACATATTTCAGTCTTCAAAACATCAGCAGAAACTCTTACATTTCCATTACAAAAATATATGATATTCTTAATGCAAAGGACTCTCTGATACTCTGTATGATATTATATTGCCCTGTATACAGCCATTCTGGGAAAAAAAGCTCCATTTAGCTCTCACTAAATCTTTCCTCACTACAATCCTATACATACTCGTATTCTCTTTGCATCCCAGTATATCTTCCCTAATATTTAGCATTTTGCCTTATCTTGAGGAAAAACAGCCTAAGAGCTGTCCATATACCATCATATTTGGCATGATTAAGCTTTAGAAAGTGACTCTATTTTGAATAAAGGGAACCGAGGCAGCAAGTTACTAAAATTCAAATAAACAGTGCTAGGAAAGTGTATTGTTTGTGGTTTACTGTATAAAATTTAAACGATTTAAGTTTTAAAAATGAGAATATAGCACTATGAGGTTTTAGTCTGATTTCTCCTTTTTTAGACTTCCAAATGTTTTTTGAAGATAGTATCACTGTAAGTATTAAAAAGAGGGGGCACATGAATATATAAAAAAGAAGCAATTTTCCCAAAAAAGACAGTAATAGAGGTAGACACCTTATTTCTTGAAGACTAACACTAAATTCCCTGGGGAAGACATGCTGCCTACATGAGCTCCTGAGAAATAACAGGAGGAGCAAAGACGGATAGTAGGATCAAAAATTCCTCGTGACATGGGAACTTGCTGAACCATTCCAGTGGAGAAGTGATTTCACTCCAGAGTCTGCTACAAAGCAAGCATGATGGTAATTATTTTCTCATAACCCAGAACTGAGGATGTAGGCATGGTTTCGGTCTCCCTGGCCTGCATCTGATCTTACATCTCATCCTCTCTCAGTGGCGTAGCCTAAACAGAAAAGAAAGGAAGGGTTGACTTCTCTTCCTGGAGCCACCGTGTGCATTTTGAACTAGTTTATGTTAAATTTGCTCAGGAAGAACAAACATGAAAGTGACGCTGGCTGCTCAATAAATGGTCACTCAGAGCCATGGGGCTCAGGTCACCATGTAAGCCCTGTGCTCCAGCAGTGCTCAGGTGTCCCCATCAGACAGAGTTAGATAGTGGAGAGGCTGGTGAGAAAACACTCCTGAGAGACCCTTGGCACCCAAAAGTCATTGACCAAAAGAACCAGCCTCAACCTGGTCACCCTCTCAATGTACATTTATGTGTTTTTTTAATAAAACAGACAGATGAAAATGGGATAGACTGAGAAAATAGGCGCATAACTAATACATGGTGGCTGGATGCTTCTCCCATAATCCGAACCCTCAGATCCTGCCATGCAGAGGCGGGTAGTAGAGATAAGTCTCCAACATCTGATCATATTCACACTGATCTGCTCTCCCGTTTCTGAAGCATGCCTCAATCTAGCTTTGCTATTGAGACAAATCATCAAATTGTAGAGAAAATACTTTGAAATAAACACATCTGACAATTCAGAAATGTTTATGAAAGAAATATCAAATTATTTTCATTCTGAGTTTAGTTAAACTGGATATAGGGATTATCTTTATTTTTTTTTTCATCCATTCTGAGTGGAGTGAGTTTATAAATCCAAGCAGTGAAGACAGCTTATATCAAGCTCTGTATGAAAACCTGCTGGGAAAGAAGGTGTGCATTCCATACAATAAAAGAAGAATAAAGTGTCAAATAGGAAATAAATATTGGAAACTAATTTTCCACCGGGGAAATCTCTTTGCAGTAACTAATTTAGATGGAGGATAAAGTAAAAAGTCCTTAAATTTCAACCCTGGCAATAACCTACCACCAAGCACTGCTCACCTCCTGTCTCTCCTCAGCCCTGATGCCTGCATGAGAAGCTGACCACAGCTTTTCTGTCTCCTCTTCTAAATAATGTCAAGTAAAACCACATGTGAAGGGAAAACCTCGAAAAATAATCACCTTTCATTGTTAACCCTTTGAGGTTCTTTAGTAGCAGACAAAGGTCTTTTCTTTTCAATGCCATGAGTAATTATGTCAGATATTACAAGTGACTAAAATTCCTTAATATTAGCTCAAGGAGCTAAAAAAAAGGAGAAATCTTTAGAGAAAGTCTACATCTGTACAAATCCCAAGCTGCCATCAGCTTCTCCTGCAGTGGCTGGAGGTTAGTGTGCTAGTCCCAAGCTAAGGCAGATGCCTACATCAGGTAATGTGAATTGTACTCTCACCTCTACTGGCAGTATTCATTAACTTCTCCATTGGCTACAAGAGATATTTTAGGATCTCACCTGGATTCTAGATGCTGTCCAGAAGGTTTCATTCTTTTGCAAGTGCTGTGAGATGCTGTCATGTTTCAATACATAAATCCTATTCTTGTTTCCCTAAAGATTCCAAATCTCTTTAAGAAACCTTTCTTGGGAGAACTGTCATCTCTGTATCCATAAAATCAATGTGGGAATGTTTTACCTGCCTCCAGATGGCTACTGTAAACACCTCTGTCCAGCCTAGCAGCTCTTGTCTCTCTTTATACATTGGAGACAGAGGCAATTAGAAACAGAATTAGAAATAATTATTCATCTCACTAATTTCAGACGTCTGCATTAAAGCAGGATAAACCGCTCTGTTGAAGAGAGCTATAAGCTATATCTCTCCAGAGATCTTAAAGGAGTTCATATATTCTTATCGGGAAAAAAAAAAAATCTATTCCCAACTTTTTAAAGTCTAAAAGAGGCTACATGACAAAAACAGTCCTCACACACACAGGCTGTGTGCATCCCTGAATCTCATGCTTGATCTGCTGTCTAGAATCTCATCAACATCTCATTCTACAGGTCCCCAGGATAAGGAGACTTTTCTTCCCGCTATAACTGTAAAGCATCATGTAATTTTATGCAAATGATGCATTAAAAATATATATAAAATAAATAACTGTATGTTACTGTGTTTGAGGGCCTCAAGCCCAGAAAATAAATTGCCCATCTCACTTTGCAGCTCTACCATTGGCACTTTGAAGAAGTAGCTCATTAACTAGTGAAGGAGGAGGCAGGGGGAAAAATCCAATTTCTAGCTTGCAGTATTTTGCCAAAAACATTGATAACAATTTCGGCTATTAGTCTCTGTCAGAAATGCCAGAGTCGTTACTGAAATGGTGCAGCCAGAGGGCACCCTGTCTCAGAGCTCACTGCGGAGTCTGCAACTCTTGAATAAATATTATAAAGCAAACAGTAAAACTGTTTGTATTTGAAAGTTATTGAGTAATTAAAGTAGCACTCAATTCTGATGGTAGTAGTCAGTGAAGCTGAAATGAAAGTTTGCCTTCTGGCTGCACATTGTGGCTGCACCACTGCACCACCATGAGTCTTGGTAGGATATCTGAGCATCCATTCAAGCATCTCACTCAAGGGTCCTGCATCAAATTGCATCCCCACAGAACCCTCTTGATGTACAGTCCGTATCAGAGTGGGAATTCTGCAAGCATTTTCCCCCTGACTCTGCTGGAGTCAGCCACACACTGCACAGAAGAGCAAAGATCTCCACCCTGTCCATCATCAGGTGGCCAAGCCTCAAATGGGTGCTTAGAGAGTAAGAAGAGATGCATCAACTTATATGTCAGTAAGGGTTAAAATCAAATGCATTAACTGTAAATTGCCAGTGGTTGCTTCTGTATGATCTTTCCTCCATCAGGACCATGTTCCTGAAAATGAAAGACTCGTGCCAACTTTGAATGCATTCCCAATACTTGAAAGTCCATGGTGATTTCTGATTTTTGTGTGTTCTTAAATTGAGGCACTGGTGTTCACATTCCCTAAGAGTTAGGTACTTAGCACCTTTGAGAATCTGGGTCTAACACTAGCTGTCCTGAATGAAGGTACCCATCAGTTATAAAACCTGAGGAAATTGAGACTTACTATCTTTATTACTGACTTTCCTCTCAATAAATGGAGTAATTATTCACTTCTTGGCAAACTGCGAAAGGTATTTAGCACTTGGGGAGTATTTTCATGGTGTTAAGCATGGCAAAAGCTAAGTATAGTTATTGTTCTACTTTGTCTTCCATCAAATATACAGGGGGCAGAGGCTACTTAGCTACTTCCCAAGCGTCTCCCAGGAGTGCTCCTGAAGTGATTATGTTGGCTGACACTGCCCAGCTTCAGCAAATGGAATAGAGACTGACCAGTCATCCTCTTCACTGCAGATGAATGTAACAACTTCAAAGAAATTAATTAAACAGTACTATGAATTGATTACATAAATTAGCATCTCACTGACAAGGACAACACATCCCTCATTTGGCAAAGGCAATGGTTATTGGGAGCCCAGAGCTGATGAAAGAGATGGATCCATTAGGTACCTGTGGCTGTAAAGGACTGAGCACTCACCCAAAGCAGCACGGTCATGTCACTATGGGATTATATTTGTTCTAGGTTGTTGACCTAGGGATAAGTGTGTCACATTTAACAGGGAGATATAGATTGTAGAAAGAGAGAAAAGTAGGTTGATAAACTCACTCCCAAACCACTACAGAAATCTTATAAGCCCAAGCAATGCAAGAACGGTTTGTTTGCCTGTTAGAAGGGAAGACACATGAGGAGGATTTTCTGTTCAAATTATTTGTATTTGGGAGACTTATAGACAGAACCATTAGAAAACAGGAGAATTTTCATTGGAAACTCTTAATAACAAAATCTGATACATGAGCTTGAAGCCTGCCTCTGATGAAAACCATGCAAGACAAGAAGGGATCTTGTAGATGTATGGGGCAAAGCCTCATTGCAGATTCCCTTAACCTGGATTAGAACTGAACTCAGAATACCTACTTATCTTCCAAAGGGGTTAGCCTTGAGCAGCCAACATCATCTTTCCATGCAGCTCAAGCATTACTTCTCTCCAGGTCCAGGATAACTGCAGAGGAATTGAATAAAATGGTCTGATGTGGAAGTTGCCTACCCACAGCACTGCTTCTTCATTCAGAACCCTCTGGATATTCCTTCCAGTGCCTCCTTGCCTAGTCTAAACCAGGATATTCCTGAATAACCCTAGATACTAACAAACCCCTTGTCTTTCTGTGGGTTAGAAGCACATTTTCCACTTGTTGGAGCTGCTTCTACCACTGAAATAAAAGGTGAAATATTGGGCTATTTTCCAGTGTTGGTCTGCACCGAACCATGATTCAAGTCATCTCTAACTACAGGGGACATAAATATGCTGTTAATTTCTGTAGGTCCTTAAGTATATGCTTAATTTAAACAAATGCTGAAGCACTCTCCTGAATCAGGACACATGAAAAGTTGTGGTTGAGATTTCTTTCTGCATTTCGAAATTGCTGCAATCTGTTGCTGAAAGTGCAACTTAGGCACTGATACAGAACCCAAAATCATGGAAAAGGAGTCTCTCAAGTGAAAGTCACACCTCATTTGCTCACATTTTGGAGGTGGTTATCTGTTCAGCAGGTTTGGTGCTGCTGTTTGACTAGTGAAGGTTTGCATACTGCAGAAACATCACAGTTGTCCTTTGATGTTTGACTTTAACAAAATGTTTTGCAGCTTTAAAAGGACAAGGCGATCTTTTGTTCTGTGGTTCTATTACCAAAGGAAAAAGAAGTGCTGAACCTGATATCAGTTTGGATTTCTTCCAGATTTGCAAGAAAGGTTCTTTCTGGTCACGAGCCGGTGAGCTTGGTTCAGGAAACAGCCTTTCCCACCTGTTCAAATGGCTTCTGCTGAAGAAAAAATAAAGTTTGATGGATCCCCAAGAAAGCCCGTGATGTCAAGTGAATGCTGATGGTAGCTGCAACAGTTCAGGCTAACCAACTTCCTGCGCTGCAATAAGAATTCAACAAGATCAGAAACTACCAGACCATCACTACCTTTGCATATTTGATAGAGCAGATTTGTGCAACAATTGAACTTCAGAGAGAAATTTTCCATCCTTCACTGTTAGAGTAATTGGGAGGATTTATTATTAACCAAGAAATAAACAACCGGAATAGAGTATCTTGCTAACTCTCGCTGCCTAGGGATTACACAGTCAAATGTATTATGCAGTTGTTCCTTTGCATATTTCATTGAGTCAAGAGGAAACATTGCAATTTATAATTCCCAAGTTGACAGATTATAATACAATCTCTGGCAATGATTCTGGGGTTTTTTTGGTGTATGTGTGCATGTTATCTGTCAATCTCTACACTGTTTAATGAGATTATCTGACTGTCCTAATGCCTGAAAAATCTCATAGGGCATATTTTAAGGGCATCCAATATAGGTTTATAGTCATAAGAATAATCTTTCCTATAATTACTATTCATTTGATCACCTTCCCTTCGTAATGTGGATAAACACTGAACCTAACAGGTTTTTGCCTTGAAAAGATAAATAAAATTTCAAGTCTGTTCCCTGGAAGTCTTGGGTAAATATCACGTCACCATGGAGTGCCACATTAATAGGGAGTGTGAAATGCAAGTGTGAAGTCTATGATATATCTATACCCCTTGCTTTTGTATGTCATAATATTTAGTTATTCCCAATCATAGAAATCACAAGGCTTTTTAAGCACAGTAACCAATATTTTGTACATTTTACAAATAAGGAGATGGAAAGTTATGTGAAAAAGATGCAGTGACTGGCAGGAGGTAAGTCAGCTCCTAAAGCAGGACAGACCTGCTCTCTCTAACTCCCAGATAGAGTCCAATGCCTCCAGCTTTGATTAAAATTTGAAGGCATTAATAAGGTCTGGATGAAGGAAGAGGCTTTAAAGGAAGGCACTCAAAGCTTGTCAACAGAGGGACCCACAGTAATATTCTTCTATAGTAATTAATGTACGTATTTAAAGGGGGATTTCAGTCAGTTCCATCTTCCAGCCTTAATCTAAACCCTTGTTCCAATTCAGTAGACTTGGATTTATTTCTGCTGTTATGGAGACAGAAACAACAGAAAAGTTTTGCCCATCTATCATCACCTTCCATTTTGCTACAAGACTGAGATTCATCTGACCAAGTGTCTCCCATATGGAGGAGGCCCTTGAGACATGTATACAGGAAGGACAATAAAACCCTAATAATCACATATGATCTTCTGTGCCAGGTATAGAGGCTTCTACAGATCCGGTCACCCCCAGGTAGCCTGTCAAAGCCAGAGGCTGCTTTTCTCATAGCTGGGAGCAGGACCTTGGTAGAAACAGGTCTGAAGCCACATTTCTTGAGTTCTGTTCTCATGTCGCTACCAGAACTCCTCAGTCTAAGAAAATCATGAAGCATGCACTCCTAAGGGACAAACATCCTTCTCATAAGGCCTGCCATGCTGATTAAAAAAAAAAAAAAAAATCACAATAAAATAGAAGAAAAACTTCAGCACATCCGAGTTGTGCCTCTGCACAGTGGTGTGTTCCTCTTGGATGTGTAGGAAACAGCATGGAAACAGGATGGATGATCTAAATTTCTTTTTTTTGTTTGTTTATTTCCTGAACAATGGAAAGCTTTCCAATGGAAACTTTCCCTTTCCCTCTATAGAAGAGAGAGGGAAGAAAGAAAGGGGAGGAGAGGGGGAAAATAAATAATAATAATAAAAAAGACAAGTTGCAGAGCCTATAGCAGTATACCTATTCAAGCTCTTTTAATCTTTCATGGGGTCCTAATGAAAACTTTACAGATGGGAGAGGCAGCAATTAACAATTAGCAGCAATTAACAATTATTTCTTCTGCTTGCTTCCTGCTGGAAAAGGGAGACAATTAAAGTCTCTTATCCTGTTGCTGTTCTCCTCCCCTCTCTACCTTGGGAATTACATTATCAGGGGATCATTTCATTTAGCAAAGCATCTGTCTTTGCTTGTAGTGTTTGCTGCTTTAGCACTGAGTGTTTCAAGATGTCTGAAGTTACAGCTAGGGGCCTCCTTCTGAAAACTCACAAAATGCTTCTCTGCATATGTAGGTGCTTAAACATCCTGACAGTCTGATAAGCAAAAACAGGGTGCAGAAGTGGAATAAGATGAGTGCAAGAAGGACTGCTGATGGCAGGAGGAAGATTGGATTAATCTACTGAAAGATACCCATGAAACCAAGGTAGACTGTCAAGCCTGAGTCCTTCTGCTCTCCACCCGTAGTGGAGCTCTCAGGTATGTGTTTCAGAGGTGGCTCTGTCCTTGAAGCTGTTTGTTGCTGTGAAGGCAATGCACCGGAGATGAATCCTACCACGGGGCTTCTTTAAAATAGCACTTGTCCCTGCAGCTTTCCCTTCAGAACTGCAAAACGTCTACCTGCAAATAGTTATCATATAGTCCTATGCCAAGAAAACTAATTGTAGAGCTTAATATAAGAAGTCTGAGGAAAAAATAGTGATGGAAAAGAACAGCAGCTGATAGGTGAGGGAAATCAGATGAGAATATAAAGAAAAAAATGTTTCTGCTTGGAGTAATTCTGTGATCCTGACATAGCAAGTTACAGCTATCCAAGAACGAGGGAAATGGAAAAGTGTGACTGATATATGGACCTTGGAAGAACTGAGACAACGTAACATGGGTAGCAGCAAAGCAATCTGAAGTCATTTTGGAATGGTGTTAAGACACCAGCTCAACAAAGAGTCTTAAGAGAATCCTCCTGTTAAGCCTTTTGTATAGGCAGCATCCCTTACCATTAAAAGGAAAAATATATATATATACATATATCCTGGGGGAAAGTGTTGTCATGGGGGACTTGAATGTCCTGTGTGCAAAGTGGGAGACAAATACTACTCAAGAGAGTTGCATTCTGCTATCTCTAATGCAATGGTCAACTGAGCAGGAAGCAATGAGGCAATTAATTAATGGAAATAGCAAGCTGTAAGAGCAAGTTAAGTGATCTAAGGGAGGCGTGTGTATTTTTTGTTTTGTTTTAATCCCCAAAGCAACTTTGCAATGAGATTTCTCTGACTGCAGCTTTCTGAACTTCAGGTGCATTGACTAAGTTAGTGTTTTTCTCTGGAGATGCCTGTCTCTCCTTGCTACAGAGGACAGTTCTGTCCAAAACAGATGTGAAGAACTGCCCTCTAGAGGTGCTTGTCTCTCTTCCTTGGTTACAGAAGGAATTTATACGAGTTGCAAACATCTGGAAAGCTACAGTTAAGTGGCATTGATGGACCATAGTAGGAGGAAAACAAAAACCTTTAAAGCATTGAAAGGAAGTGGAAAAGTATAACATTATTTATCAATGAAACTATCTCAGGGTTTTGAAAATCCAGAATAGAGTAAGAATTGCTGTATTTCAATCAGGAATTTTAGAAATATATATATTTTTAAAGAAGATTCTGATTTAGTAAGTCTCTCTGAAATAATACAAGTTTAGGTCTCTGATAAACCTGCTGAAATCACTTTTGAGTATAAATACAATGGAGAAATTTGTGCTCTCTCTCTCTCCCTCTGGCACTATAACAAGGGTTATATCATTATCAATAATATCACTGTATCATTAATAAAACTGCTTCTTAGTACATTTGTAATTATCAGATGCATCTAAAGGCTCCTCGTATAGCCCTGTAGAAAGGACCTCAAAACCCCTTTCAACACTTCAGGTGACTTCAGAATTCAGTAGAACTAGGTGGGTGCTCGAATCTAACTATATGCTTGTGTGACTGGTTGGATTCAGAGCTGTGCTGGGGAATCACCGTAGGCTTGGGGGAAGGTGGGTAGGGGAAGGAAACTAAAACTAAACTAAAAAATATTTATATTATTATTTATTTTTACAAAGAAAGAAATACAGTGAAAATATGAGCCAGCTGAGAGCTAAGACAATTCTTTAATGTAGGTTAGCTGGATGAGAATGAACAGCTGCCGAAATACTGAAGTCAGCACAAGCAAAAAGGCAGGAATGACACCAAGAAAGAGGATGGGGCCCTTCTCACAGCAGAAGGATTGCTAACATGGACAGCACAACCTTGCACCATGGATCAGTTGGTCTTCAATGGCCCCACATCCACTATGGATTCTGAACTCCTACCTGGGCAGATATGATGAGCAGTCAACACCACACTTTACACTAAATCTTGCTCTGCTGTTTCTTGTTCACATTTCTATGCTCAGAAGCTACTGCCCTGTTTTTATCTGGTGCCAGAGCTGGTGACTTGAGGAGAGATATTGTTTAATAATACTGTGTCTCATTAATACTGATCTGTGCATGTAAGAGAGATTCTGTAATTAATCTTTGAGAAACAGGCAATTAATACTCCAAAGACTATAACTTATACAGACTGTCAACTTTATCATCCAGATCGGAGGATAAAAGATAGAGGTTGCAAGGATTTGAGAAGGAAACAGCCTACAAATCTTCATTGCAAGCTCAGCAGTGAGAAAACTAACGTGAAGCTGCTCATCAATCTTCAAGGAAGCTCCCTGGACCAGTGTAGTTTGTTTTCTCAGGCTTCCTTCAGGAAGACACTCATCAACAGAGAGGTGGTCATTGGTTGTCCCATGCTGATTAATAGAAACTGAAGTCTGGATATCTACAAGCATGTGGGTGTCTACAACTGCACCAGTGCAGTCAGTGGAGATCCTGCCAATGGAGTTATGCAAGTAGATAACCACGCAGGACTTGAATTAGTTCATTAAAATATGTCAACTTCTAACTAGTAGAGCCTAAAATAACCCCTAACCGTCAAGCTGCTGCTTGAAGAGAATGTGCATTTCCTCTAGTTCTGTATAATTCCATTCTAGTCTAGGACACCACTGCATGACACAAGTAGCTCTTCACATCTGTATTGAACAAATCAGGCTCCCTCTGTAATCAGGGAGAAAGACACTCACCAAAGGTGTTTTGGTAGGTCCTGGGCTTCATGGCAGGGATGTAACCTCCATGTCCATCACTGCTCTGCATGGATGGATTCCATTCAGTGCACCACAGGGAGTTTAGAAACACATCAGGTGCCTCCAGCTGCAGAAAGGACTGGGTCCTCTAAGTCTTGAGTCCTCTGAGTCCTACCAATCACATCTGTCAGCCCCAGGTGCTTGCCTTGGATGTTCCAGTGCCTTGTGAGGCTCTCACATGTGAGCCACTGACCTGAGCCCAGGCCAGGCAAGCTCAAACCCACTCAGTTGAGATGAACGCTGCACAGCACCTGAAAATTAAACTACACGTCCTAGTACTGCCCTGCTCTGCTCCTACTGGCTGTAGACTCCCGTTCATGGATTGCCCACGTTGGCCCCCAACTATTTGTTTGAAGCATCTATCTTGAAATAAATCTGCTCTGTCTCCCTATTGAAGTCAAAAGGGCTGAAACTTCTTAAGGAAAGCCAACAGCCAATTGAAAAATTTTCTCTACTATCTCATCAGCCAGATCCGCCCCCTTTGCCTGATCCTTTCTTTTCCATGTAATAGTTTTAAAACCAGGATGGTCATCAACCAGTGCAATTGCTGAGTGGGACTACCAAGATGCATGCTGAGATGTCCATTTTACAACCCGAGGTTTTCATCAGTGTGGGGTCTATAGTATAAGAAAGAGATTGTCATAAAATGTTTCCCAGGTGCTACCTGCTTTATATTCTTCAAAATGTCAGCAAATTTCATAAGTGCTTCCCTTCCCAAGAATTCAGCAAAGTATCCACTGGATAATCTGAGCCAGCCCCGTCTTCACTTGCCTGTCAATAATGTTAATGTAATAAAAAAAATAATGTGGCTAAGCTTCTTTCTTGCAAATCTCTAATGCTCTATCAGTAGAAATTAAAGATAAATTTGTCTGAAATAAGTTACAATTTAGAATGTCTTTTCTTATTCTACATTAAGGGACTCATCTTCAAAGCAATCTGCACAAATCCCATTAACAGGAATAACAGAATTTGTGTGAGTAAGTCCCCAAACACCACTTTGAACATTAAGCCCTTTACTTAATTCAATATCAGATAAAAAAACGATCTAAGAACATGCTAAGTCTTGATATTCCGGCTTGTGTTTCATAATGGACTAAAGACTTGTGCACAGATGCACGCAGCTTAACAACTGTAAAATGAAACAGAACGCTCTTTTGTATTAAGAGAAAGAGCAGCCAAACTGCAACTCAAAATGCCCATGTAATAGCAGCTCTGTTCCCAGAAGACAAATAAAATTTCGAAACATGTTTCTGAGCATATTAGATTTTGCTTCAGAGGGATTTTGGCACAAAACCCTATATCCTAACATTGGGCACATCATTGAGTGGATGGCTGCTAGATCTCCAGCCTCTTACTCACTTTCCATCTCTTCTTTCCTCTCCCATTTCCCACTCTGTCAAGACTTAGCAGGCTGACTGGCTCCCAGATCCTTTAAAAGTCAAAGGAAAAATTCCCTTTGGAGTGGGAGTTTTGGGCATGGACCAGACCCTTCCACCACATGCATCCCCAGTTAGACTTGTCAAAAATGGGTGGCTGCTGTATGTGCAACGTCAGCAATTACAGGAGCTACTTCCATTGCACATGAGAGAGCAACTTGCACCAAAAATGATGGTTCTTTAAGCTATGATCTACAATAGTCCCTAAACCAAAATGTTAATTCAAAAGACCACTTGTCCAGAGACACAAGCACAACATTGGCAGCATTGGGTATTGTAGCAAAGTTGCCATCTCCAGGTCTTGTGCCCTACCTCACCACATAAGCACACAGCATGGAAATTATCACAGCTGCCTACTTGAAATTTAATCTTAACAGTGAATTTTCTGATTTTACTACTATAATTTGCTTCATTAATTTCTAGTCCTAGTAAGTTTTGTAGACTGAGGTCATTCAGTGGCAACATCAGCCCAGTGGTTTTACCTAGGAATATTATACTCTGCTGTCCAAATGCTATCCTGTATTTTCAGGCATTCTCAAGATGCTGGAGAATCTCTATTACCAGAGGTCTTATTTTGACATCTGCCTGGAGGTCAAGTTAGATAAATGCCACATAGGAATAAGCTTGGTCTAATTGGTCTGACCTTGTGGAGGGAAAACAGGGTAGATGACACCTCAAGGTGTCTTGCAGCATGATTTTCTGTGATTTTAAGCTTCTATGACCTATTAGAAAGGAAAGTGTGATTGCATGTTCGGCTGAGAATGTAGCTATAAAATCAACCTAGTAGATGGATTTTGAAAATAATGGCTAAATTTCACTGATAATCATGACTCTTGAAATTAAAAAAAAAAAATCCAAAACCCCACAGCAATAGCAGCAACAGCACTTAGACCATCAACATGTCAATTAATTAATAGCAAACATCATTTTGAAGGCCATTCTGTAAACCTCGGGAATGTAATAGGATTCCCTATTTTTGTTTGTTCTATGGAGAAAATAAAGAGGGTCTTTTCCTCTGTGACCTGAAAATCTCACTTGACTTTGCTTTTTTATGTAGTATTTTTATTGTTGTTCTTTTAGTTTTAGCTCAGAAAGCAGCTGCTGTTCATTGCATGTTGGTGAACTCACTCCCTATATCAGTTCTTGGCTATATTTGCAAATTGAGCGAGGTATCCTGAGAACTCTCCCAAATTAATTGTTAATGAAAACCTGCAACACTAAAAATAGAGGCTAAGTCTCAGCCTGCAGTGTCAGAAGGAAGGCTGGTAGATTTCCCCCAAAGGAAGCCATATATGACATCTTTATTTCATGTATTTGTCATTAATTCCAAGGAACTCAACTTACAAGTGTTTTACTAAAATCAATTGGTTCATTTACTCTCCAAAAATCAGTTCTTTGTACAGCTCTGAGCATGTCCTCCCAGAGCTGTGGTAGAAATCTAAACCTCAGTGTCTGACCTTTGCATTACTTTTAAATGACTATGTAAAAAGCTGCAGGGAGATACATGGATTTATTTTCACCTCTGGATTGTTAAGAATGTCATAAAGCATTCAAGCTGCTGCTCTTTTAGTTTTATGTCACTGTTAGACTCAGCTCAGAATTATTTCCATTACTAAATCCTTCTCGTTCTATACATCATCTTTCAGTGATGACACCCTTGGTCTAGCAAGCTGTATGTCAAAACACATCACCAGCCATTGGCTTGATGCTTTATGTTTAAGGTTTTTTGGAGAGGTCCATTCCACCACTATCTGCAGTGCTGCACTTTCCAATACAGGGGCTGCGATTGCAGCATTATAACATGCTGCAAAGGAGGAGCTCCAGCCAAAGACTTGGTTAACATTGTAAAAAAGACCTAAATGATGGGGTTTATACCTTTATAAATCAACCTAAGTCCACTTACTTACCCAGGGTTGTATTTTGGTTAGATAAGGAATGCTTGATCTTGCTCAACTTAAGTGAAGCGGTGGAATTCATGTGCTTCAACACAACCTGTACCTCCAGAAAAAAAAAGTTATCTGAAACATGTTTTCATATAATACACATTTTTTTTTCTGCAGTGCATGCAAGGATCTCTGTATCTGTTTTTGGCCTTGTGAATACCTATTTTCCCCTGCTGCAGGTTTGCATCCCCCTGAGGCAGTATTCAACGATTCCCACATAGGTTGTGAAGTCATCTTTCTTGCATCTCTACTCCACGTGTTGTGACTCTCCCATATATCTGGTCCTGCTACCATCAGCTCCTCTCTTATCACATCCTTTCTTGCTTGTTGCTCATGACATTACCTCCATTCCTTTCCTACACTCCAATCTGTGTCACTCCTCTCTGATGTCCACAGGTAAGATCTGTTCTTCAGTATCACACTTCTGCTTGGACAGAGCCTCTGTTGCCTGCAAGATCAGCCATTATGTTTGCATGTTGCTGCAAAGGACACAGCCAGAGCCTACGTCCACCTGCACCTATCCATGTAGGCTGACTCCAGCTCAATGTCGGCCCTTTCTCAACAGTCTTCTCTTTGAGGTGTCCTTGTGCCCTTGATGCCCTCCAAAGACATTGAAGAAAGAGATCTCCTCGGTGCAGTTCAACTTGTCCAACCTAAATTTGGCTGTAGATATTCCTCTCTCGTGACCAAAAATGGAATCTCCAAAACGAAGTGCTTCCAAGAAGTGTCTAACACCAAAAGGGGCAAATGCAGATGGCCTTACTTAGAAGGTGCATGCAGTCACATAGGAGACAGCTTCTATGAGCAGTGAAGTCAACCTGATGTCTTTCTCCCCTTCCCGCAAGGAAGAAGCAAATACACCAATACACCAAAGCACCATCCTTACTGCTCAGTCAAAAGAAAAGAATACCCTGGAGACAGATGTGGTTTATTTTTACTTTATTAACAATGTGGCTTACAATTACTTCAAGTAAAAAGGGGTTTTATTTCATTTTTGAATAAAAATTAAAATATAACTCTGAATATAGATTTTCATTTATTTACATGAAAACATATATACAGAATAGAATCTTACAGCAAACTAACAACATGCCCTTTGCCCTGTGGACCGTAAAAAGTAAAAACACCAGCATTGATTTATATGTATATGTATATATATATACACACACACATATATATACACACATATATATCTGTAACACACCAAAGGGATTACGTACACAAAGTCTTAATCAAATCCTCAGTACAAACTGGAATGCAAAACGATTCAAAGGTTTCCAATGTACATCACCACTAATGGTCCATAAATGCTGGCTGTGGAGCAGATTTCCAGAGTTTGGTGTGAAAGAGGAGGGTACAAGGGATCACTTTGCTCAACTCCAGCTCATTAAAAGCTTCAGATCCCTTCAAAGCCTCTTCTCGAAATCTTTCACCTTTACTAAACCATGCTGCAACGAGTACCTGACTTGACATTATTTCCCTGCCTGCCTGCGTGGAAATGTCATGTCACCATGTCCCAGACAAGCGTTTTCTAGCAATCCGGTCCCTGAAAGGGAAAGCTCCTGGAATAACTGCGTGTTTTGGCACATCCCGAGCAGGTCCTGTCAAACACAGATTGGGAAACGCACTGCTTGCAGTTATGAACAGATCCAAGAGCCGCGGCCTCTGGTGAGAACGGAGCAGTAACGTGCAAAGGGGTTGACTTGGGAACTATCATTTTTTGTCCTGTCACAACACATAAAAATGGGCTTTTTTGCTGACCCTACAATCTGAACTCCAGATTAGGCCACTTATTGATGGGAGGGAGCTCAAGTTTTAGCCCTTGACTTTTTCCGTGAGGTCTGAAAGTTCTGCTCAAACTTAGGAGATGGATACCAGGAAGAATGGTCTTCCCTACTATTCCTACCGAGCCCAGGTCCTTCTGGGCCAAATCTCTGCACCTTGACAAAGAAAATACAGACCTGCCAGCACCCATTTCCAAGAGTTTTAGCACTGAATTTATGACAGATTCTTTCCCTCCTTGCTACTTGGCCTCTTCTAGGGCTTAGAGCATTTTTACTAGGAACAAGACTCAGAGACATCTTCAGAAATGATACTGGTGGACAGCAGCTGCAATTTCCTCCTATGGGATGTCCTTCTCCACAAAGGCATCTCCAAGGTTGAATACCAAATCCTCTTCCCTGAAACCAGCCCTTTCATCTCCCACATCCCTTATAGGCATTAACACTGGGAATATCTATGGCTAAGGGGCCAAATGATAACTGTCCTGATGAATTCAGCTCTTCAGGCTAAGTGACCTGCCAAGCAATGGCATGTGAGCAGAGAACTCATTTGACAACAAGTTTTGCAGAGATCTCCTCATCTCACCTGTCCTGTTAACTCATGCTCCCATGCTCACAAGCAGTACAACGCTGGATATAAATGCTAGAAAGCTCCATCACAGGCCACCACAGTTTTAAATAAGGAGCTTGAGATCTTCTTTGATGTAGGAGTTCACACCAAAGACTAAAACACGAGAAAGAGCACAAGAATTTAAAACTACGACTCATGTTGCTTCTGGACAGTTCAAATTTGTCTTCTCATGCAAGAGAATTCCCATATGTGGCACCAAATCACTGCAAAACGGTTCCTCTGCTGTGGGACAGCTGACATTTAAAGGACTTCTAGGCTGGAAAACTCTGATCTTTGATGCCTGGCTCAAATTGCAAACGCAGCCATTAAGATCATTTGCACTTGTTGCCGGAGTATCGCAACAAAGAATAAATGAGAATATTAAATGTTTCTGCTTCTTTCTTCGGAGTCCATGAGCACCTAAGGACATGAACCCTTTCTCATTAAGTCTGGCAGATTTCAGTTGGATTCCTGCCCGCCGGGAGAAGCAGCTTTTTTAAACTTCATGTTAATTAACTGCACACTTTGGACTTCTATGTGAAAGAATTCAGTGAAGACCTGGTCCCAAAGCCCACACACATCTATGAGGGCCCGTCACTGCCTTCGATCACTTTTGCATGAAGTCCTGACTAACAGGGATTTTCTAAATAGGTCAGCTGATTTGATGGAGAATATCAGCCAGGGAAAAATTTACATGCACTCATTTTGAAAGGGTTTTTACATACATATATTGTATAAAACTTTTTCAAAACTCACTGGATGTAGAGGAAGCCTATTTGTTGAATATATCTGAATTAAAAATCTACAGCTGCAATAATAAAAAAAAGAATGATATAAAATCCTAATGGTTAAGACATGTTGTTGACTACAGAAAATATTCTTGGAGAATCAGCTTTGGAATTCCAAGCAATGGAAAATACAGTGACACACCTTAGCACCAAAATGGAGCCCTTAATATTCATATGCATGTAGTAAAATTGATTTTAATGGTGTTCTATTATAGTAATTTGTTTTTTGGCACTTGAATGTTTAACTAGGAGAAATGGTCTGGTATGAATCGTTCTCCAGACACACTGCATCAATCCAATGCAAAAAATATTTGAAATGTGCTTGTGCAGAGTTTCCAAGACATTGTATTTTCACTGCAGCCCCACCAAATTCAAGCTCATGCCCTGAAAAGACCAAGAGAGGCTTCCTGGGTGACCAAATATTGAATATGGTGGCTTGACAGTATCTGGTTGGGCTTCAAAGTGCTGAGATGGATTTTGCTCCAAACCGCATGACCTCTGACCACCAAAGACTGCAGGTTAAAGCCAAAGAATGGGGACTTCCAGTTTAAGGCAAATAAGCTGTTTATCCACACTGAACTGTTATGGGTATTAGGTGTCCAACTTCCTGATAAGTTGTGTAAATCCCAGCAGGCATCCAAACACCTCTGGCAATGTAGGTCAGGCTGTCTCAGCCAGGACATGCATCTGATTGATAGATGCTTCACTCAAGACAGCTTGTGTAACCATTTGCCCCGATTTCAGTAACTGCTGAGGGTGCACAGCATTTCCAAGAGGTTCTCTGCACCCTATGGGACCAGACATTTAAGGGTTAATGTGTATCTTTTACAGGCTGAGTTGTAGACCCTAAAATCCCTCTCAAAGCTGGGAGAGGGCTATGAGAAATAGAAACAGTCGGGAATTTGGTCATCCTGTAGTTCAGAGAAAAAAAGGGAGTGTGGAGAGGAGCAGTGTGGTTTTGAACTGGAAAGAAAAGACCTTTGAACCCCAAAAGAGAGTTTCTCTGGCAGATAGGAGAGAAAAATCAATGACAACAGGAGGTAGGACAACCAGCAAGAAAGCATGAATGGTGTCATAAGTAAATGTGTTTTTCTCACATTATCTCCCAGGGCTTGCAACCTGGGAATTGGCTGGATTCTACCTAAGCCAAGTGCGGCAGGGGTCAGAGAAGGTTGAAGGGACCAGCAATGGACTTCTTCAACCAAGCTGACCAAAGGCTCAAAAGAAGCCACTGCAGAATTATCAAAACATGGTATGTTCAAACCTCATCTTGTGCTGCAGAACACAAAGCTCCAGTGATGTCCATCTTTCATCCTCTGCCTAAAGAGAGGCCAACCATAGATGCCTGCACATCTTTTTCTTTTGTGGGAGCAAAGTGGTCTGTGTGAATGTGCTAAAACTCAACATCCAACATCACAAATGCAACTGCAGGACTGCTCCTCAGCCCTTGGTAATCATGTATTTAGCACTTCAGAGTAGTGGCTTTTTCCAGCTGGTAAATACAATAAACTTCACCCCTGGATGCAAACAGGTGGAAGACGACGCAATTTCAACAACACCACTGATATATATATGCAAATGCACCAGCTTTGAATACAACCTATGCCAGACCAGAAACACTTGCAGTCTCTTATCATTTTACTTGGTGAAGTGTTATTTCACCCTAACAAAAATTGGTTTTAAACATCACTTTTGAGTGACATTTACCCACACATTACCCAAAACCCTGCAAATTTCCCAGAACTGAAATGAAGTGCAGGCAAAAGTAAGCAGTTCTCTCCGATCTCTGCTCAAGGTTTAAATGACAATCTTGAGCACAGTATCCAATTAAGCTATGTACAATCTGTTAAGAAACTGTCTAAGACCTTCAGCTCCAGCTTTTCTGGAAGTCAATCAGTGCCAGAGCCAACATCTGCCCAATTCCCTTTTTCTCCCAATTCTAAAGACTTGAAAGAAAAAAAAGTTATAAAGCATTTATCACCCAGCAAGTACAAGGTAATTTTACAACAAAGATTTCAGGTTATCATCTTCTCCAAAAGGAACAGAGAATGATAAATGACAGGACACTGAGGAAAAGTAAATTGAAAGATGAGTGATGAGGAGAGAGAGAAACCTGAGGAAATAAAACAGTTGGTGCGACCTAAAATTAAACTTTTTGTTTAATACGTGGGATTTTAATATGGTTTAACTTCCCTGAACAATCAGTAGACTCCCACATGTTGAGCTCCACACTCCACCCATCCTCTGCTTGGCTGGCATTAGAGATGGTCCTTCTCAGGGGCCGCAGGTGTCTGCTCCCCGACCATACTTCCATGAGTACTTAGCTGCCATAGGAATATCTACAGTTACAAGGTTAATGGAGGAAACACTGAAGTTCTTCCAACACATGCTAGGAAGCGTTAATGTCTCTGACAAATATGAGTGGCCATAAACTCCGAGGAACATCAGAGCAGGATTCTCAGAGAGAAGTGGACTTGGTGGTGAAGGTTCAGTGCTGGGATGCTCAAAAAGGCTGATTCCCATTCTTGAAATGTTCTCGTAATCTGTTTTTTACGTAATCTCGTAATCCGGATAGCTCTTGCAGGAGCTCTGATTTGAGCTCCACACCAAGAAGAAGCTCAGACCCAGTTCTGCTGGTCTCCCACTTCAAAACATTTCCAGTGAAGCCTGCAGGAGCTGGCCAAGCCTGCAGCAGCAGCAGGATCCATCAAATTCCTCAGCGGCAGATCAGGAAAAATCTCTGAAAGATGGATCATAAAGTCCCCAGTGATGTTTGGCAGACAGAGTCAACACTTCTTGCCTAACACATGCTCTAGGGCAGATGTGGATGTAGTCCAGGATTTTACTTCTTTCTGAGGCTTTCCACCTTTAATCTCAAGAATTTAAGGAGGAAACTGATAAAGGAGAAAACTCCAGCTCTGGTGTTAGTCACTAGGTTATTTTGAGTCTGATCCAGGTTTGCAGTCACCAGTCGGCAGCTATTCAAGGCGTGGTGATCTGGCCATAAGCACGGTTGTTCAAATTGAGGGCTGAGAGAGACATTTCGTTTGGAACAGGACTTCTCTGGGTGGGCTTTGGCATCACAGCATATGTAAGAGCATATACGTAAAATTTCCAGGAAAATATAAAACTCAAGCTGAGTTCCTGAAGGCCAGGAAAAGAGGTCTCTCTACAGCTTAGAAAAAAGAAAAGAAAAAGAAAAAAACAACAAAAAACCTGCTGAAACCAGTGGTTTCCCGTGAAATCAAGTCAAATCCTATACAAGAACCATCCAGTTTGCTTTTTGAGAGACAGATTCACTTGCACCTTAAATCCAGAGGAAAATTCAGGCTTGGTCCCAAGTTTGGTTCTTGCTTGGGGTGAACTTCACCTGGACGTGTTGCCACCAGCCTCTGCAGAGTGGTTGTGAACTGAGGCTTGACACATGTTTGGAAAGAGAAGAGGAGGCATTGGGTACTCCTGCAATGTAGACAGAAACCTCGAGCCTGTTTGGAATAAGTCCCAGTTTAGCTGGTTTCTGTGACCAAAAAGGGAATTAAAAAAAAGCCCATTGATCAACTGAGATCAGATTTGCAGTAAACCCCGGATAATGTTGAAAATGGTCACTTACATTTCCATATGAAAGAAGTGTGTTGGAGTTGGTTGAAAGGATAGTTTGCATCCTAGACAAACCATCATCAGCCGGAAATGTCCGGAAAGTGCCTGCCACTGGCAGCCAAAGTTGGTCGGATTTGCTTAAAAACAAACAAACAAAAGCAACAAGAAGCCATCTGATCCACAGCGACCTTAACACCTCAGCCCAGCAGACCGGTGAAGAAGAGATGCCAACAATCTCTGTATGCTTTGCAAATATGGAAAAATTAGTTCAATTTCTTGATAGTTTTCTTTTTTTTTTTTTT
>PTEX01000082.1:2315714-2506575 GCA_003342815.1 Eudromia elegans
CAGGGTGAGTAAAAGAAAAGAGCCTCAAAGAAGCTGCAATGTTCGAGGAAAAGAGGATGAAAAAGGGAGCGGACGGGAAGGGAAACGCGCAGTCAGTTGGCGTATTGTGCATAGAAAGCCACTTTCACTCGCTCGATCTGATGACACAGCTTGATGGCCGGCCCCAGCTTCAGCTCCATGCACTCCTGCACCGTGGGCAGCGTCAGCAGCAGGAGAGCTTGGCCATCGATGTCCTGGGGAAAAGGAGAAACAGTGATAGCAGCTTTGCTGGGGGATTCTGGAGGACAGAACTGGGTGGGTAGAGACAAACAAGGAAGCCTGCCCTCAAAATTAGACTTTTTTTGTACAACACTTTGTCCTCTGCCTTTTTTTTAAACAAACTGCTCCCACTTGGATGCTGACCATCCCTCTGGGATGCCTGATGCCTTTTCAGAAGTTGGCTAAGATGTCTCCTTAGGTTCTCACTTCTTCCCCATTTTGGAAAAGCCTCCCAGACTCTCAATTTCTGAACACACACCATAGGCTCTGGAGACCTGATCAGTTCCATTTTACAGATGAGGAACTGAGGCAAGAGGAAGGTCACACAGATCATGTTCAGACCCTCAGACCTAATCATGTCCCAAACTTCCTGAATCAGCACCCCAGAAAAAAGTAATTTTATGATAGATGTCTGCTAGCTTCCTAGTCATCATCTTAAAGAAGAGCTCGAATGCAGATGGCTGCAGTCTAATTGACTTAGAAAGAAGATCCAAGAAATGGATCTTTATTTACAGACTTCATGGAGTTGCCCCTTTGCTTTCAAATTAATCAATAATGGCAATTACCCATTATGTAAAGAATGGCTTCTTCTATATTTACCTTACACTTTCATGATAACTGGTACCAAACAACCACTACCTGTTGGTACACTGAGATGCCTACTTGACACCAGGATGGTTTTGTGGGACCTTGACACGAGCAACAAAGGCTTAAACCTTCTCCTTTTCATATGGACTTTGAGAAGTTTCTGCTATGAGGATTTGACAAATCTCTGACACTAATTTCCAAAGGTTTCCCTGCTTTCTCAAATTTTGTGCCATAGCTTGAAGTGGATGTGAAATATGGTCACAATCTTTGTTGATGCCTTGAGGTCAACTAGCAATGTAGTATGTCCTGATTTTCTTGGACAGGCAAACGAGCACCATGAAGAAGTGCTATACAAAGACATTTACCTGCTCCTGAAATATCTTGGCAAGTGGTGCACAGTCCGTCAGTTTGATAAACCTCACAACATCAGTCACAGTCCACTCCAGTGGATTACTGTCCAGGATGAGTTTCTCTTCCTCCTCTGCCTTCATTTCCTAAAAAAGCCAAAGGTTCTTGTAAAGAAAACTACAGGACCGAGGACTACTCAAGGAGAAGCAGAGATGCTCTCCTCAACCCTGACACCCAAGGTTGGCTTAGAGAAAATAACACCATTAATTACGCGAGAACAAGACGAGCCTGTTGCCATACTCACTTCCTTGGCTTGAGGGCACTTCTCTCCCTCGTTGTAGGAGAGGGGTTGGGATTTCCGGCTCCTCCGGGCCCTCTCAGTGGGAGCAGGTCGGTCCGACTCGGTGCTGCTCCGTAGCGTGACGGCGCGCCGCGGCCGGGCAGAGGGGACCTCAGCGGATGAGGTGTCCGTCTGGTCATCACGGAGCTCGGAGCTGGTCTCCTCGCTCCCTGTCTCGTCCTCCATTGCATCTGGCTCATCGTCTTCGCTTTCCTGCACAAAGAGCATCAGAGAAACGACATCCAGACCTGGAGATTAATACAATGATACATCAAGAGGCACCAGATCAAACTATACGCCCAAGCACATGTCAGTCCATGGTAACATTTATTTTAACTGAATTACATCTTTATTATTATTATTATTATTATTATTATAGTGCTAAGTAGATTAGCCGCTACTTTAGACTTCTTACAAAATGGAAAAGTAAAAACACGCAGTGAATAAATCCTTCTTTTGTTTCTAGCAAAAGATCAATGTCAATAACTCATTGTGCATGAAATGCTGCTCTGCTGTACCTGCATCTCGAACCTCATAGCACCACCCATGTGCACCTGAAAACAAAATGGAAACCACCGAAAGGAAAGAACAAAACTCAGGTTGCTCAAGGTAGAAGAAAACCGAAACATTCTTGATTTTAAACCTTCTCCTTGCTTCAAAGAAACAGGGGTGCTGTTCCTATTGAAAGGAAGGAAATGTTGGTGCCTTTTAAAACCATTAAGATGTACAGGTATATAGAAGGAATTGCTCAGCTGGCATTTCAGTACATTCCATAACATAGGATTTCACTCAATTTTCCTGCTTCCAGCTCTTCCAGCTCCTGTTTTCAGCCTGAAAGCATGGCACAAATTTCCAGATAAAAGATATTACAACCAGAATTTTGTGATTTCTGTCACAGAGAGCTTGCAAACATACAGTTTCCATATGTCAGTGTATACCGACCCTATGTATGTAAATTGCCCCAACAGCTTTAACAGATTTGCTCTAACAAAACCATGACCACTTATTTAAGGTACATGCAAAAGCCTTAAAAGAAAGAACAATTTTAGACCAAAACAGTAAAATCACTTGAAAAAGACAGCTGATGGTTAATTTTCTTTTAAAATGGGCTTATTTCAGTTTAAAATCTTTTGAAAGAGATTTAACCAAAAGAAAAGAAAGATAAGCTACATCTAAGCAAGCACTGATCCATGACAGTGCAAGCAACCAAGGGGAGAGTAGCTTAAAAAGTCACCCTCCTCCCAGCTGAAGTTGAAGGAATTTAGGCAAATCTGTTTTATTTCACACTGCACAAAACAGCAATCACCAGCACTCAATGGAGGAAAGAAAATCACACAAGAACTTGGTCATTATAATTACATGAAAACAATCCGGGAAGGATCCACACAGAAGTGATTTAACCAAATCTGTCCCAGTTTGCATCTGAACATGAATCCTTGCTGGAGCTGGAATCCTCTCAACTCATACCAAGTCTTGGTGAGACTGAAGCCTCAAATTTGAGATGCAAACCCTTTGCTTGATTTCTAAATCTTCTAGTGTTTCTGTTTTTTGGTGTTATGATCCCAAAATCTTAAAAATAGTCACAGAAAAGAAAGAGCCCTGGAAACCCTGATGACCTAAGGGATGTTATTTGTAATATTATAATACTTGGAGATCTTGGACATGGATCTCAGACCTCCTCCATGGTGCTAGATGCTGCACAAACACTGATGTTATAAAACCAGACAGCATATAACTGATCAGCACAACAAATGTTTAATCACTATCAAGTGTTTGGAAGTCTCTAAATCCAGAGTATAATGAAGGAGGACCTTGTGAGCACCAGCTCTACTTTGTTACTCAGGAACGTGCATGGGCCAAGTCCCCAAAGTGTCTTTGAAACACTTGCACGATCTTAAAAAAAGGGTGCTAAGGAGGGGTTCAAAATGAGAGACTGAAATGTTGGGGGTCTGCTGAGAGCCGTCTCGAAAGGGATATGGGGACGGGGGAGAAAAGCCCTGAGGGGTTTGCTGATTTATCAGCGGCTACCTCTGCCGAGCCTGCAGCATTCGAATCGACAGCTGACGTCCTCCTTTTCTTCTGTACAAAGATGGATTTCCGCCTTTTCCTGCGTCTGGCTGGCTTGACAAGCCCACTTTTTATGTTGTTATTTTCCCCAATTGGCGGCTTAATGATTTTTTTCCTCTTCCCATAATAATAAGCTGGAGAAATGAAAGCAGAACACTCATTAAAAACTCTAGCCATCGAGAGAGGGCAACTTTATATTGCTTTTCACTACTGATTAAATATTGCACTCTAGCTGCACTTTTACAAGGAACTTTGTAACACCTGAATTCAGAAAAAAAATACCAGAGTTCAAATACAGGACCTCATCTTGGACTAGTGTGAAGTATCAGAGCTTTTATGTATACACATTTATTGGTGATGGGTGAGGAGTTCTGAATTTAACCATACTGCTGTGTGTACTTAGGCAAAGTTTCCTCTAAGCTGAAGAACAAACTGGAGGAAAAGAGGTCTACATGTTTCAGATCTGACCTTCATCACGAGTTAAGTCTTAGGTACATTTTCAGTTGCTGACAGTTGCAGTACAAGGCAGGCAGTTATGAATTATGTATGTTTGTTCAGTGTATGGAGGACTGGGTTTTTATTGCCTTCAAATATTTCCTGGCTCAAGCTGAATTTACATTCAGCACACAGGAGATGAGAGTCCTCTGGTCTTATGCAAAGGGCTTGCTTCGGCTGCCATATGAAATGCCCAACAGTATCCTCTGGGGTTGGCAGAGGTCAATCTACAAGAGGTCGAGGGCACCCCCACATCCAGTATGTCAGGTTGGGATACTTAGATCACCCTTGGCACTCATGTGTAGGCAACTGAACCTTTTGCCAAGAAAATCAAATTTAAGACACAATTCTTTGGACCAAACACAAAGGCATCAACAGTTTGTGCTCTTCTGGTCAAGCTCCTCTAGCTCTCCATTCAATGGAGATGGAGTCTAGAGTCCAGCTCAGGTGTACACTCCTACAGAAATCCACATCTAGTGACATGAATCTGCTCTGGACCCATTTCTCCTTTTGCCCTGGTACCCAACAGGATCAATTTCTCTTAAATCAATTAGTTTGGCTTCTTTCAAGCTGTGTGAACAGGACCCATTTCCACTTTTGTTACTTGCCAAAGAGCTAATCTATCTAACATCAGCAACAGAGAATGCCGAGCACATGCTTAACTTCAGCATTCCTGAAAAGCTAGGTATGTGCTTAAATATTAAACTCTGGGTACACAGAGGTCAATGCTATCAAACTCCTTCTAGAAGCCCTGTCATTGCAACTCTGGCATGTGCTGATGCACATGATGAAAATTCTTCACTAAGTAGGAGGATTCACATCACTTAATGCAGATGTCTGAGATGTAGTGGTTTAAAACTCAGTGGCTGCTGCAGGTTCCTCTTATACACCCTGTATTTTCTCTTTAAAGAGAAGTTAACACTTCCAAAGCTAACTTTCAAAAGGAAGACAGAACAGAATGATTTTCACACAAAAACAGTAGGCGGGAGTGAGATGTCCTATGTTCTGAGGCTGCTCATTTCTAGGCAACAACTAGTAATGGAGCCCAAGGTGACTTGGTCAGGATTAAGTAACTCTTTTGGACATACCTAATTTGGTGAGGTGACTCACACTCAGTATTAACACTTTACACAACTCATGTTCTGATTCTCAGCTATCAACCCAAAGCATTACAGCTAATACTCACTGTACTTGGTTTTGGTATGAATGGAACAGTTCTCCGGGCAGACTTCTGCCACCAAGACAGGACTGAACAGGTTGGGGCAGCACTCCAGCTTCGCACAGACTCTTCTGCAGAAATCTGCTACCTGATCTGACGTTCGCACAATCTTAACCGTGGCCCTGTATGTCTTCCCCCTGTACCTAGAAAAGAGTATAACAAGACCCCAGGTCACCAACCAAGCCATGACCTTCAATGGTACAGGACTAGGCTCTGATCCCTTTTAGATGGGTCACGTCCCTGATGACTTCTAGAAGAAAGTTTTTCTTGAGAAAGAAAGCATTCGTTTTAATGGTTCTGTTCAGATAGACTTGAACACAGAAAGGAAGGACAAAACGATACTGGAAGCTGAGGTGTGGATGTTTTTTGGGGAGGAATGCACATGCAGCCTGGATATAACTGGAGATATGACATGAGTAAGCTTGTACAGTTGGTGGGGATACTGCCCATGTACTGTCACACCACAAACTGATGGACCTTCACGATTGTCTGATGGTGTTTGGGAGAGGGTCTTGTGGGCTCGTCTGCTATGAGAAGCATATCCACCTCGCAGAACTACTTGGTTCTTCACCATCCCAAGCTTGGGCTGTACTGGAGACTGCCTCTGTGCACCTCCACCTCTGGTTTTCTCCATTGCCATCTTCCTTGAGGCAGCTCTCCCATCATGTCCTACATGTACAACACACTGAGCACAAATGGACTTCAGTAATTCAGATACTTTTCCATGGTGAGGGATCAGGAAGAAATAAGGAGAAATTCAGCTCTCGGCATTACCCATCGAGCTGCCACCAGACTTGTCAATAGCTGCAAGGATCTTGGCTTTCTGTCCTCTGCCAGTGATGCACAAATGTGCCATTCCCACATGGTGAAATGCTTCAGCCTTGGCTATCCAAACTGGGTATGTCTAGCTGAAAATGGGCTGCTTGTGATACGGGCATCAGGTGACTTTACCCCTATGAGATCAATGCAGTACAAAGCGCCAGGAATTAATCCAGAGTCTCTCGATGGTTATCTGGGCTGTAGGAACAGGGCCCAGAAACTGTGACTCCTTACAGAAATCCTTAGAGAGCTGCAGTGCAAGGCTTGTCTTGAAATTTGTTATCCATGTGCTACTAAAACATTTATTTTGGTGTACTATATGAAGTGTTTGAGCGATAAATGGCTAAGAGAGATACAGTTACATCCCTGCTGCAATGCATTGGAGATGTGAACTCTGAAAAACCAATTATCCCCATAATTTATTAAACAGCAGCACCAGGCTGTTGTAAACAGCAAGATAAGGTTTTTAAAACATCTCTTAGGTGTCCTGAGGAATGCAGCATAAGAGACAATCATGCGAGTGCCTGGTGTTAAGGCATTATAAATGTGCTAAGACAGAAAAATAACGCACAAAAGAAAGCAGAGGGGGAAGAGAGTGAAAAAGAGAGATTATTCGTTTGGAAACCACAAAAGAAAAGTTGCAGTCTTCAGGAAAAATGGGGAAAATGCTAGTGCATTAAAATACACTGCTTTCTAACAGGGAAGTAATTGTTGATAGTCCAATAGGGAAGAAGAAGAAGGAGGAGAAGCAAATAAAACAAGAAAGCTATGACCAAAGAGCTAAGAAATTCCCCATCCTCCTTGGGCCCCCTTCTATCTCTCTGAACATTTCACCACGTTATGCAAGGCAAGTGAGAAACCATCTTTTATTGTTCTATTTCCCTAATACCTTTTCTGGAAACACTGGAGTATCAGAAGAGGGTTTGACCCTGTAGCACATGGTTTTATAGGGGTATTCCCAAAGGAATCCTGAGTCTGCTAACAGCCATGCCCAACCTCCTCAGCTTGATCCGAACTCTCACCTCAATGTTAAACTCTTCCAGAACCTAAATGGGTATCTCAGCACCAGGCTCTGACACACCACTAGGTGCTCCAGCAAGATCCCAGGTCATTAAGTCAATCCTGGATTCACTAATTAGTTAACTCATGAGCCAAGTCTCGTGCACCCCATCGGACCTGGGCAGATGATGCACAATGGAAGAAGTGCTACTTCCAAATACAGAAAATAGCACTGTTATCCCAGCTTCCCAATAATTAGAACAAACAAAAACCTTTATAGACAGGCTGGCTAAAGGAGCTTTGGCAAAACCTAATACGAAAAGAATGATTTCCATGATTTCCACAGACATTTAAATATGCATCCTTATAAAGGCTTTATACTTCTTTTCAGTAAGATTTGAAAAGACTCCTGTCCTTATTAATTCTCTAGGAGCCATTAAGTTAAACAACTGCCTAACTCATTAGGTCAGCAAGCCAGACTCCTGCATCAGGGTGCAGAACTTCCTTCTGGTACCTTCAACCAAACCCCAACAACTTTAGTTGGACAAAAGCATCACTTCCAGAAAACCACCGGCTTCCCTGTAAAGCTCTCCGCACTGGAAACATTCATTACACTACTGGGCAGCAGGAACATTTCTACCTATAAGCCTATGCTTCATTTTAAATCTGCATGTGTCTTGATTTAGCTTATATTTATAGGTCCTTGTTCTGACTTTCACTACTAGGACGAAAAGACTACATCTGGTCTCACTTCCCTGCAAAAGCAATGCAATCAAATCGCCTTCTTGATCTTCTTTCATACAAGCTAAGCTACCTGATAAAACCTAGGTGTTATTCAAGGATGGTTCACTTTTTCTAACTGTATACTTCCTTTAGTGTTTGGCTATCCAGAAAAGTCCCACTGCACTAGAGCAACTGGCAGAAGAAAAAAAGGTGAAGCTGATAAAATGAGAAACTGATTGTGCAGCCTGCTTTGAAGGCAATGCCCATATTGCACATCCTGACTATGTGGATGGCAGAATGGAGATCAGCATGATTGGAGAAAACCCTCTCAGCAACTCAAGGTGGTAGTGCTGGCCACAGAAAAAGAAAAAATAATTACATGATTTTAGCCTTGGCAGTACCTCTTTTAGCTATAAACCATGATGCACTAACATTTTCCATGCTTCTTTCACTCCAAAGCCTTCTAATATAAACACCACCAAACATAATCTGAACTTGTTTAAGACACCCTGTGGAAAGAGTTTGCTGTATAAAACCAGAATACCTTTTTTTATTAGCATCGTTTTAAAAAAAAAAAAATGCATATAACTGATATTCCTACTGATACTTTCATACAAGGACTCTGGTCTTTCCACTTCTAAAACTGCAATTAACTTGCATGCACAATATAACAGTGCTAAGTTCTCAAAAACAGCTGTATCAAGCATCAAAGTTTTCTTGGAAATCACTGTTCCTTTAAAGAAAGGATTTACACCTAAAGTCAAATATATATCCCTCTTCTGTCTCCCCTTCTCTGGTTCCACAAACACCAAAGGCTGGAGAAACCCTAATGGCTGAAATTATTCCCAGGAAAAATGTACTCAGAATCTTTGCTAATCCACGAGCAATAATATTCAGCTAATAGCATCTTGCTAGAAATATTATACTTCTCTTTGAAACCTTCCTTTGGCTATAAAATAGAACTTCATGGGAACAAAACGTCACCTAGCAGTAGAAGTTATAGAGTGTCGTACCATGACATGAAAAATCTCATGCTGAAGACACTTCAAACAAGAGCACTGCCCACTAGCCACATTTCCAAAAAAATCAATATAAAGATACACACCACACTTCTGAGAACCTTTGGGACTGCTTGGAGTAACTAAATGCCTAAGAGCCTCAATTTCCTTTGTAGGATTGGAACTGTTCTCATGCAATAACGTTCTGATTTGTCTTTCATGCTCCAAGTCAGGCAAACATGAGAAATCTCCTGGAAACATCAGTTAGCTACAGCACACAAAAAAGTCTCCCTGCATCTACTGTAAGGATCTCACCAGTGCAGTGGCAGAGATCTTGAACCTCTGCTCCAGTAGGCTTGAATTAGAACCTGCCTATATGGGCCAGTGGGACTGAGAATGACTGCAACCTCTAAAGTTTTCATCAAAACATCTGTGTCTTTGGAGCACCACAAGATATCCAAAACGCTAAGAATTTCACAAGTCTGCACATCCTAGGTATATAATCAAAAATGTGGTGGTGACCTTCCTCCAAGCATGTTTAATTGTCCAGTGAGATCTTGTACTCTTGAAAATAAATTTCAGCCAGGTCCGTGGCATTGTGCTAGCTGTAAGGACACGTCTGGCCAAGTCTCCTCCTGATTACAGACCCAAAAAAAAGAAGCTATTCCATTGGTCCTGACAACTTCTATCTCCAGCACTTGTCACAGAAGATGAAGCCGATGTAGAAGGCGAACTAAATGATATGAACTATAGATGAGTATTGATTTTGAGAAGGGCTGCTAATAACCAGCTGCTACTTGGGTTTCATATCACTGATTGCAATCCCTTGAGCACAGTTATCCAGTGCATTTTCAATTCAACTTATCACGGACTCTCCCAATCCACATCTATACAGTTTGGCTACCAGGATCGTATGGGAGACTGTGCTGAAAATCTCACTAAAGCCAATGTAAACAACCTCCAGTGATCTTCCCTCACCTACCAAACCAGTTATCTTATCATAGCAGGCACAACCTGTCCTTGGTAAATCCATGCTGCTTTCCAAATCATGTTTTGGTCATGCATATTCTTAGAAAAGGCTTCCAAGAGGATTTGCCTCAGAACTTCCCCATGGCTTGAGTTTAGGTTGAGCAGCCTGTAAGTACTTGGATTTTCTTCTTGCCTTTTTTCCAACATCAGGAATCCTTCCCCATCATCACGACCTTTCAAGTATCACAGACATGAGCCCTGCAATGACACCGGCCAGTTCCTCCAGGCAGCCAGGGCTGCATCTCATCCAGTCACATGGACTGGTGTCTTATGTAGCCTCCGATTCTTTTTTCACCTGCTAGGAGCAATGCTTCATTCCCTCGATGTCAGGGGCCTGGGAGGCCGGAGAATAAACCTTGCCAGCAGAGAGCGAGGCAAAGAACGCACAAAGTACCTCAGCATCATTCATCCCAGATGAAAGGAAATCTTGTAAAGCAACAACAGTAAAAAGACTTTCTTTGAAATATACCCTCATAAATAAGCAATGGTTTCTGCGATTATGGGTTAATATTCCTGGAATTCAGCTTCTAGATTTGGGCAGGTCTCGGAATTTCAGATAACGAGATGTTCAGAAATATCCTCTTTTTTTTTCCCCCCCTTTTTTATTTTGATTAACTGGGCTTCATAGTATGAAGACAAACATTCTGCACACACTGCTGCTATCTAAATACTGCAAAAAATGGGTAAGCTTGCTGCAGCTTGGCTTGCAACTGCAGCAATAAAAGCTCTTAGAAAGAGTAAAGGTCCGTGAGCCTTCGTATACAAGATGAGGACAGCAAATCTGGATTCAGACACTGAAATTAAACCATCAAAGCCATAAGGGCTGAACGCCCACAGCTCTTGGGAATTCAGGGGGTCAGGACTGACATTTCTAGCTCATCATCACCAGTAAATCAGGTCTGACTATCTTCACGGAGAGTCAGCAGTGCTGATGGGAAGGGACCGCCGTCACACCGTGCACACACATCTGTTGGGACAACCTAAACTGTTTATTTTCACGGCAAGGCTGGTGTAATTGATTCCACGCTGGTCATCCAGGTGACAGCAGACTCCACTGTGCGCAGGCTGCCCTAGGACTGCGATAATGCATTCCTGCCTGGGAACAACTTTGAGCTCAGGAAACAGCGGCCTTCACCCCTCTCCACACTCCCCTTTGCTCTACCCTGCTGCAAGCATCATTGCAAACAAACAACAACATTGTCAAGATCCAAGGAGATGCCAGCTCGCATCAGAAGGAAGGCGACAACACGACATGTCACATTACAGCACAAACGCTCCGTCTGGCTGCAGAGCTGTCATCATTAGCAGCAAGACACCATTGGGAGCCAGCGTGGTTGCAAGCCGGTGTAGACAGACATTTGCTCGTTACAGGTCTCTGATTAAAATTCGGGAGCACACGCGAGTGTCATACCTGATGTAACATGTCATGTGTCGCTTTGCACATCCTGGGTTAGCTCATCCCATGAGCTTGCTCTCTTTGATGTTTCTGCATAACCAGATGCAATTAAAAACCCAGCAGATTTCTCAGTGAAACAGTCCCAGTGAAGCCACATAACTACTGTAACATGGTATGGACTCAAAAGGTCTCTCTGCCACCCAAACTGAAATGCTGCACTGAGATGAGAATACATATCTATGCTTAGAAGTCACTGTAAAACTTGCTCCAGTCACTTTGAGCCTGCAACGATCCCTAGGGAGAATTCTTCATCCCGACAAAGTGGAAACATGCTGCCTAACTCCCTGTCTCCTGGTAGGACAGTGGATGTACAGCAACACATACACTACCTGTGCCCAACACGACATGTGAATTTCTCTGCTGGAAAGGACTCATATAGTTTTAACTGGAGGGCCACATAGATGTAAGATATATCCCGGCAGGCTAGCCCTCCTATTGAATAGATGGATGGAGAAAAAAAGAACACTGGAATGAATGGATACAAGCACCAGGGGGAAGGTAGAGGAGATGAAGGATAGGACATTAACACCAGGATGTGTAGCTCAATTTCACAACTGCTAAGCACCAGTAAGACTGCTATATGTGGCATTTGTCAGAATAAGGTGCTGGAGCCTGGCACCAACGAAAAACAGACCATAGATGATGACTTACTTTTAATGAAAATCTGTATGTGAAAAATGATCTTTGGATCTCACCTACGCAAAATTTCATTTGAATAACACCAAGAATATGACTGCCACATGGGTAATAGAAGCAAATTAAAAATCAGGTTTTCCAGTAGTCTCTCATTTCTATTTGCAGTCCTCCTTCAGAAGGAGAGTTTCTGAGTTTGCAGAATAAAAGGATCTCAATTCTCTCCCTCAATCAGAGCAAACACAAGCTTTCTGTAATGTCTGCACTGCCAGAAGATCAAATACAACAGAAATCAATAATGTCGTAATTGAGAGCCAACCATTTCAGATAATCAAAAGCTAGCTGGAGGTATTTAAAAAGGGAGTAACAGAGCTCAGCATAAGCAGTGAAATTTACCACATTTAACTTTAGCACTTAGAAATTTAAGGCATCTAAGTCAGTCAGTAGTGAGAGGTGTCTCAAAAAACTTCTTGCTGATATATGGCAACAACACGGCAAAAATTGCTCTTTGGAGGTGAGACATCGTTCTTTACAAGGAATAATGGTTGCAGGGATACATCCTAACTAGAGGACCTATTACACAAAAACAAGAATTCAGGGATTATACACATTCAAGTTTTAAGGGAAATAAAAAGCTTTTGCTGATACATCTAGTATTTTATAGACACAAAACAGAGACACAAAACTTTATTATATATTCTAGGGTATATCCTAGGAAGGCATCAAATCTTGGTGTGCATGTCAGATCTCTTTGTATTTTGTTCCAATCACTCTCCTGCTTAAAAATTTGTCTGCACTATTTTGTATGCAATATTTTTGTATTACTTTCTCCTAGAGATTAATGCTTGCCAGATCTTTCTGCAGCAGAGTGACAGGCTCTATATTAAAAGCAGTAATACGGCTACATTTAGAAAAGCCTCGAACTGACGGAATTCAATAACAGGCAAGTTCATAGGAATAGCTTATCATAAAGTCAGGACTTTGCTGAACAAACATTGCATTTTTCTTCAAAATCCAGACGGCTGCTCAAAAAAGAAGACAAAAGAAATGAAATGCTTAGGTGAGTATTTCACTTCTTAAGCGGCTCCAGAACAAGCCAAATAATTCCTTGAAGCAAAATAATAATAATAATAAAATAAACTTTCACAGTAATAAAAACTTTTGTTCTCATTTTTTTTTCCAGATAGCCCCATTTCTTGAAGGTATCAAAGAAAAGTGCATCCACAGAAGACTTACTTTGCTTTGAGCGTTTCCTCTTGGAAATTCCACTGAGGGTCTTCCACGAGCTGCAGCTCTCGCAAAACACTCCCTGGCTTGTAAGCTGCATTGATCACCATGCTAAGAACCTAAGGAGAGACAAAACCAACATCGCCCATGGGAGGCAGTCCTTGACCTCAGCGGATACAACAGTCAGTGATGCACAAGCTGTGATGCTACAAGTGCCAACTCAGGTTCAAGGATGCACAGAGTACACGGTGGACCCAATGAGAAGGGGTCCCAGAGCTGATCAACGTGCCAAGACGATGCCTCTGTCTGAAGCTGCAACTAGTTTAAATGCTAGTGGTTGACCCCAGGGGTCTCCTCTGAAACTGCCCTTGGGCTTGGAGCCAAACTCTTTCCACCAAGGCTGTCCCAAAGCATGTGTCACTCCCCGCATCCTCAATCTAACAAAAAATGAGAACCAAAGGAGTTGGCAGGACGCATGTCTGAAACCCAGTGTGTGTCTGCTCAGTGTGACACCACCTGCACGCCAATCCATTTAACCCAAAGGCTTTGAGAACAAAAACAAATTCCTACTGTTGGCTCAGAGAATCCAAACTTTAACAGCCTATAATAAGTCGCCTAAGGAGGTAAGCACAGGAAAAACAAATCTCTTCACAGCACCAGGCCATGTGTTAGTACACAAAGCTTTGTACAGACCTGAATGACCCCGTAGTGGGTCTGTATTGGTTCTGATATAATTTAGCTCTTTACCTAATGCCTGCCCTTAGCTCCCTGGAGACCTGCAAATGATTTCAGGGTGATGAGAGTTAAATTTCCCCAGCACCTATGAACATGCATTGTCAGAAATGAAATACCCATTGCAAACAATGTCACATTGCAAACAGCAAAATGTTCTTTGGGGTTTTTTTTTTTTTGGTTTTTTTTTTGGTTTTTTTTTTGGATCCAGTAACCTGAGGATTTTATGGCATTTTGAAAAACACATGGGATGAATCACTTTCGGACAAAGCCTTCACTTTATGCTGTAGATTACCAAGCAAACAGCAATGTTTAAATAGCCTAGCTAGTTTATTTACCAGAAACAAAATCTGATTTATCATTGGGCCCTTGTAAATATTACAGGAACAGTTCTTAAAAAAAATAACCTAAATGCCTCTCTAATGGCTGATAATAGTAGAAACAGCGCTGTTCATCTGTACATCTCAAAATACCATGTGAGGAGGAGCTGGAGCAGAAAGGGAAACTAAAATACTGTTCCTACTTGCAACCCTCCAAGCTGGTTTCTATCATCTGCTCATAACCCACCATAGTAGTTACTGAGCCATACTGATGGCCAGGAGAAGAAAGGAGAACTTCTGCGTGAGCCCATCCACTGACTTGGTCACATCATTTCTTGATGGTCACTTACTGTGCAAGCTGATATGGTGCTGGCCTCTGGGCATAAAGATACTGAGACCCATAGCAGCAAAGCCAAACCACTGGCTGAGCCTTGGATGGCCCTATTGAAACAGGCTTGTGCCTCGACTTATTTTTTCCCAACCTCACTCAAAATCTGCACATTTCAAAAGCGGTAAAGCAAAGACATTGGAGTCTGTGGCAGTTAAATGCACAAAATCCTCTTTTAATTAAAATTTCCCACTTGACTGCACTCCATACGGAGAAGACAAAGCTGAGGTTAAGGCACTGTAATACTAATGCTCTCCTACCGTACACCTTCCCATCCCTCCAGGCAGCCACAGCTTTCCCAAGTGGCCAGCTGTAATTTGGGCATAAAGAAAAGGTGAGTTTTCAAAAAAACCCTGCAGCATCTGCAAAATGCCCCCACAAATTCACAGCTCTTCAAATGTCTTCCCCTTCCAGGCCATAAAATACAGTATTGCTCTGCAAAGCCACAATGGAGAAACCTCTTTTAAGGTACTCTTCTAAACCCACCCTGGCTTGCTCAGGCATTATCCGAGACATCTAGTCAACCTTAGCCCTGCAAAGCCACTCCACATGCCCACACTTCCCACTAAATTAGCCTGTCATCACCATGGCTCTCAGCAATCTAAACTCATCTTATAAAGGGTGTTTTGACAGAACAATAATTTCCCTTTGGGGAAAGGAAAAGCAACAATAATAAAAAGGGTGTTAGCTTTTATTCCTCATGTATCATGTATTTCACATGTGTCACTGGGCCTGGCATTCTACCTTGCAGCAGGAGCCCATTATCATACTAATAACGTTATCTTCTGACAACATTATCCCCTAATCTCACACACTGTTAAACACTAGGAAGAGACTAGAATACTTTGTTTCTTGGGGAAAAAAAATAACTGGATTTTTTTTTTTTAAATGTTGTTATAAATCCATGAAGTTACTTTGACAATTTCTTTGGATTTTCAGAACCAATCGGAGACACATTTGTGAGCATGACCCCACAGTACCACCAATATCTGCTTTGCCCAAAAAGCACCTGACATCATCAGCTACAAGGCTGCCAAAGTCACAGATTTGCAAGTACATAGAGACTTAGCTTTTGGCATGCTCAAGGTTGTCCCAAAGCTGACGAGTTTACAACCGTGTATGACATCTACAAAAATACAGTCAGATCTTAAGCTGAGGAACAGGAAAGGTGAAGTTCACTGAGCAGTCCTGAAGAGCCTGTTATCAAACCCGCTTGCAGAAATGAAGTTCTTACCTGTTTGGACTACAGAAGGCCTATCTGATTTGGACTGATTGCTAATGATAACCCCGTTAGCTTGGCTCAGTCATACACTTATGGCTCAGAGCAAGCTACTTTACCACCAAAATTGAGACATCTGATATTATGCAAATTTCTCTTAAAAAGACATTAAGGGCCCCAAAAGTTTCAAATTGCAGAGTGCAATAGGTTTCCTTCAAAAAATGCTGGTTGATTTGTTCTATGTGCATTAGTTGGACAGTCACATTAACTTATTTCTAACAGGGAAAGAGCAAAGTGACTTAAGAATAGTGTATCAGCAGTATGCAGTCAGGCTAATCTCTAGAACACATTTCCCCAAAATCTCATGGGGTACAGATCACTTGCAGTCTTAAAAGACATTTTGTTTTTAGGAGATGTTGCCATAGTAAGTTGTTGGCACAGGTGGAAGAATTGTTCAGAGATTTTTTTTTTTTATTGTGATCCAACAGCTAAATCAAGCAGGCAGTCTACACATTTTAGTTTAATTTCAAGTTATTATTTGTTACATTGTCCTGTCATTATAGAACCACTATTTTCCAGCCAAGGTGCAGTCGCTGGACAGCAGTAGCTGATATCCCCACTATCTCTTGCTCCAAATCTCTGTTGTGTTGCACGCATGTTAGGAAGAAGATAAGCTTCAAAGGTGCAGCTAAACCACCGTCACCTGCCTCTCAAAGTGAGAAGTAGGATGGAAAAGCCTCTGACTCTGAAGTCGGTATCTAAAGAAGCCATAAGAAACCACAGGTCCCAGCAGGGATTTGCAGTCGTACTAGGAATAATTAACACACGGGCTTTAAAAATGCATTTGGAAATACATACCAGAAAGTTACCTATCACTCATCTGCAGCTTTGAATGAATGCAAAGATACACGCAGACACTTACACACAATTAAAGCAAGTACTTCTGATCACACTACCAGGTCAGTTGGAATTGCTCCCAAAATATTGCCTAGAAATCTTGCTCAAGGGCTGCTATCCCTGCAGAGCCTGTGATGAAGGGACAGCAAGACCTTGGGGGAAAGAAGAGGCAGCCTTAAGGGGGCTGAAGAGGCAGCAGGATGAACCCTCATTGTGCTGTCGTTTTTGCAATATCCCCTCAAGTCAAGAGGAGGGGAAGGCAGAGGGTCAAGAGCTGCCCCCTCACCACCCACCAGCAGCAGGATTTCCCATCTGCTGCTGTTGAAGGGGAGAGTACATCTGCTCTCCTTTTGTTAAGTTAAACCAGGCCAGGGGATGAGGCAGGAGATTGATGCTCTGCTACTCTTAGCCCAGGATTGTCTTCTCCACCACTCCCCCGTGGGCTGCAGACATAAAGCCTATGCATAATTTATCTATTCCAAACAAGTTACACTGATGCATAATTTACAGTAGCCTGCAATTTTTCTATACAGCGAGAGAGGTAATTATAACGCATTTGCATTCTCCAAGCCACAACATCAACAGGCATAAAAGTGAGACAAAACCATCAACCTCAGCACCAAGACTGGGTTCATAGGAATGATGGCTCTCCTCCAACCCTTGGGAGGACTTGGCAGCTTTGAGGTTGTGGTCATGGGATGTATGCATGGAGAGAGACCACAGAACAGCGTGTCAGCAGGTATTTCCCACCTCTTGCCTACTCCAAGTGCTGGGTACCCCCATGCTCACTCCATGGAGCACTGAGCCACTGAGAGCTTGCTCATCTTGGCAGCAATTAACAGGATTTAGGTATATTCCTCTCAGAGCAATGCCCCAAATGCCTCTTCATTCGTCCTAGAACTTGGGCCAAGCCCTCACATCTGCACGGACAGAATGAGTTTGGATTTACTGCAAAATATCACTGGGCTATGCTAGGTCATCGCCCAGCTCCTTGGGAAGTCATTCATGCCTCTAAGAGTAAAAAGCCTGTGTCTCATTGACACTGCTACTCGCTCCTGCAGCAATTCTGCAAGAAGGCAAAGCAAGGAAAAATAGGTTTCTGTAAGAAAATTAGCAGAACTGCTCTGGTTGGTTTTGACAGATGAGAATAGGTCCCACTCCTCTGGAATCTAAGGAAGCTGGTGTAAACAAATGCAAAAAAGATGCAAGATTCTAGGTAAGGTTCTTGCAGCAGCTTTGTATTACATATGCTTTCAAAATCCAAATTCTAGAGGGATAGGAAGAAGAAACATTAGTGTAAATATTGGCAGCGCACGCCTCACGTTGGCCCCATGTTGCTTTTTCATTGTCTGCTTTTCGAGTAGCAGCAGATTGCTAACGCTCCCCACCAGCAAGCCGTTACGGACCTGCTCTCAAATTTGGCAGCTGTCAACTTTTGCTCCGCAGCCACTTTATCCTGCTTTCTGCTGAGGGCTATTTTTGATTCGCTGCTTCCAGATCCAAGTGCCCCACCTGCACCAGCAGCTGGATGACTGGGCAGCCCAGCTTTTACCCACGTGAGACATCGAGCAGCGCTGCTGCGTGTGATGCAGCTTAGAGAGGTTAGGAGCAAGCAAACAAGGGTGCCAGAGTCACTCTAAAGCACGGGCACGTTCTCAAGGGTGACTGGGATGGAGTCTCGCACTTCAGGTGCCTTTGCTAAGGGCATGTGTGACATCTCACTCAACCACCAATATCCAGAACCAAGCTAGGCACTGAGATCCAACAGATGAATGGAGATCTAAAGCTCCTGTGTCTTTCCACCAAGGGCAGAGAGATGTGAGCTATACCCTTGCACCATAAATATCTGTGTTAAATGAAGTCCATACAAAGCCAGGTTAGAAAGCCAAAAGACTGTGATTTGTAGAAGAATCAAGTAGAAATGGTTCCTGAGGTGCCAGCTGTTTGATCCAACAGTACCACGTTCCTGTCCTCGCCCACCTTGCCTTTCGCTTCCACATGGACTGCAGTCTCTGCAGGAAATCTCTGCATATATTTTTCAGACAAGCTAGCTTTTCCCTGATGTTAGGCACTCAGCACACTGCAGATCTGTCCCAAAGCAAGCAAGCATTGATTTGGTCAGGATTAACTGAACAGATTTTGGTTCCCTACCATCAGGGCTGTGCAGGATTAACTCCATTGCATTCAGCCAGAGCTGAGCACCCCACGGCTTCCCTACAGCCCATCACATACACGTAAGGCTTGACTTTCCCTCCCTTTCACTCTGGATCCTGAGGGCTCAGGCCCCGGGAGACCATGGGAAGGTGCCAGTCATGAAGAATCAGCACTACAGCAGCGAGGACGCTGCATTACCTGTGCCAGGAGAAAAAGGTCCGTGACAACACACGACAGCAGCCAGCCTGGAGAATCTGCTGCAGTCAGAGCATTTCTCTTGCACAACAGCCACCGTTGGACGAAACTTACTCTTAACCAAGAAAACTCCCCATTTTTCAGAATTGTCCCCTGTAAAACACTTTAGCACATATACTTATCTTCACTTCCCAGCCCACAACTTTGACTAATGGAAAATTACTACTGAGCTCAAGGATAATTCTTCTTTTTATACTGAGGGCCTTGAAACACATGGCTCACATTTTCCCTTGAAAAGCAGCTGATCCATACCTCCTTAAGGACGAGAACACACTTGCCGGGCCCAACAGACTGAGGTAGCTCTGCTATTCTGCCTTTGTTTAAATATGGACCTGAGAAGCAGCGGTGGTTGATGTAGAGCTGAGGGCAGCTGTATCTCCCATTGATGGTGCCTGCAAGGAGAAAGCAACACTGATGGGCATGCAAATCTGTGCAGCAAATCAAGGGCACTTCCTCCTCCTCCTAGATGCAGAGGAGAGGAAAGGGGATGCGAGGAGGAAAGTTTTATTGCAACTGCTCTGGTCACACATCCTACTGAAGGAGGATGGGAATGCGATTTCACTCATAATGTGACCTGAGGCTCCTTCATAATTCACATTGCAGACACACAGGAGCGATCTGATTGCAAATCAGCAGACAGGGAACACGTTACCTGCTTCTCACAGATATGGAAGTGACTCAGGGAGTAAATTTAGGTGAAGGGGTCTACAACCCCTGATCAGCAACCGCCTAGCTAGGTAAGGACTGAGTTGCCACTCATCTGACCCAACTTGGATCTATAGAGTTTTCTGGATCCAGGCTAATCACACTGAGCTCCTTTATAGTCCATGGGGAGAAGTAGGTGCCTTCAAGCAGGGTTCATGTGCTGGACAGGTAGTTATGCACATAGCTCAGATGATCATACCTAGAAAGAGCCTGTTTCTCTCCATTTGCCTGTAATGGGGCCCTGAGGTGTTGGTTGGGATGCAGCGTGTCTTGCAAACCATTGCAGCAAGGTGAATTAAATCCTGCCCCTGCTGCAGTGTCAATGCAATTAACTGCATGAATATTGCACTCTCTGAACCCCCTGTCATCAGTAAATGGGAGAAAAAAACCTCACATTTAGCTGAAGTAGCAGCCACAGCACACAGTCGCGATGCTAATACAGGGATGTATTAAGTTCTGGCATAAGCAATTTCATGGATGCCAATTAACAAGGTGCATCCATTTCCACTTCATTAGCCTGGCCAGCATATCATTAGCTGAACTGGGGAAGCTATAACGAAGCCCAGGTAACGCAAGCAAGACGCAATATTCGCACACAGAGGACTAGGCATAAATCACAGAAATCCACTGTTTGAGGGTCCCTATCCCCTGCAGGATTTGGCCTTGGTGGTCCCCTATCCCACAGGACATGCTCTTTGGGGTTGTCCCCTCTCTACAGGCACCTGCACCTCGCATCAAGGAGGGGACCCTGCGGATGACTTTACCTGTGGTGTCCGGATGAGGAACCGGGCAGAGGTCATGAGGTATCTTCTCAACAGGCACTGCGGACGGTAACCTGCGAAAGGACATGGCAGCATGTTGTACAGGGCAAGGGGGCACAACCGGAGCCGTTCAGGCTTCCTGCTGGACCTGGGAGGTGACATAAATGTGCCGGGAGCAAAGCATAGAGATGCTCTGAACGCAGTCCTACCTCCACCCAGACCGCTCACTCCATGCTCATTCCTGCATATCCCAGAAACGGAGCCAAATACTTGAGCCCTTTAAACTGCAAGTATTTTCATCCACTAACTCAAGTCCTTTGAACTTTGGTCTCTGGAAACTGGAAGAGCTCGATGGGGAGATACCCCCTGGCATATGCTTCTCTAACCATCCCTTAGTAGCCACCACAGGTTGGACATTGGCCACATAGCCCCAACCAATAAGTTATTTCCATTGCAAAAAGCTTCTAATATGCTCACAAATATTTCTCTGAGACCTGATTCACCACTGTAAAAATATCAGCCTGAAGCTCCTCTCCAAAAAACTTACTGTTTTTCCGGTTGCACAACAGCAATTCTTCTCTTCTTTTGTACTGCAAAAATAAAGAAAAGGCAGAAAAATAGTTTTGTGCTCCTCTGTCCTACAAAGTACACACATAATATACAAAAAGCTGCATACGTGCACTGACTGCAAAATAACTTTTAGCACAATTAAATAGTACTTAAATAGAAAGAAAGATGGCAATAGTAATTAAGTCACAACTACATAAAAACTTGTTTTAAAGATGTAACAGCACATTTAATCTTTCCTCCAGAATGTTAATATTGTGTTTTATGGGATCTATGCAAAAAAAAAAAAAAAAAAATTCCCATACAGAAACACATATGGATAAGATTATATTTTATGAGCACGATTACTTTCAGCATAATTTATCTTCAACTATAAATTGCGATAAGGCTGCTTAATGTTGCCATAGCAGTAGTCTCTCAAATTAGGCCCCGGCTGCCTGATTTTTAACATAAGCATATTTAACTCTTTGAAAGGGCTAGCACATTTTAATATTTGCCTTTCAGATGTTAAGTAACGTGAACAGGGAGGGTAATTTTTCAGCTTGGGGCTTGAGATCGGAGTTGGATGGGCTTGGTAAGAGCACCAAGACACCTTATCTCAGACGGTTAGTCTCAACTGGGCACATGGCAAGAGCAGGGCCACTCTCCTTCCTGCTGCACGCCTAGGTAAATGCTAGGAAAATCTTTGGAGTGATAACGGACACAAACTGAAGCACCATAAGTTCCATAGGAACTTAAGGAGAACAGTGAGGGTGACAGAGCACTGGAAGAGGCTGCCCAGAGAGCCCGTGGAGTCTCCTTCTTTGGAGATCTCCAAAATCCGCTTGGATGCCACCCTATGCCATGTGCTCGAGGCGACCCTGTGTGTGCAGGGGGCTTGGACTAGATGATCTCCAGAGGCCACTTCCAACCTTAACGATTCTGTGATTCTGAAAGAAGAGCAAAATAACAGGGCACATCTCCTGGGAAGAGGCCCAAACTCCATCATAGGAGACCAAGTGAGCATTCCTCAGTCAAGGTGATGCTGATCTTGTCTTGGAGATAGAGCACCTAGACGACCTGAATACACTATATTCATTTATTTTATTTTCTGATTCCCAATCCTGCATTCCTAATTCACTCCCCCGCATTGGATAATCCTGCACTGCCACTATTCGTTTGTCCTACACAATCTACACTCTGCCACAGAGATGCTCCATCAAAGGACAGTGGCCCAGGAGTCTTTCCCAAATCAAAGTGTCATTTTTAGAGGGACTGAGCACACAGGCAAATACAAATTAGGCAACAGCACAGCTGTAGAGTTGGCTCAGTAATTAGGCTTGTTAATAGTTATTACAGTATGGTTACTGATTACTAGTCTGCTTACTGGTTAGGTTGGTAGTTCCAAGGACTGAATTACAGGCATCTATTCTATCTATTCTGCTTGAAGTTGCCATGTACTTACAAACAGCTTTGTGTGGTGGAGTCAGGTTATAAGCATTCGCTTCACACCAGCCAACTGGGAAAATGTCCATAGACTCTACATCAACTATGTACTCTGGAGAAGGCATCTGTAAACCTATAAACACAAATTTATAATGCAGTTCAGACATGGGAATATCGAGCTTGGCAACATGCAAACATCCATCACAAACTAAGGGAGGCGAAATGATGGAATACGTAAAAATAAATTTGCTTCTCTGCATCAAATCCAGGCGTCATTTCACCTTCAATTTGGCACCGACAGCAGTGATAAGGCTGCTGCATTTGCAGTACAGTGTGGTTCCAGGGAAAACCCACTTAAGGAGCAGATTAAGGGTGCACAGTGAAGCAGCCAAAGGCCAGTGAGGTCAAAGATCCACAACTCTCCCCATGTCCTTCAACGAGACACCTCGCTTAGGAGTAGAGATAGATAAGCAAATAAGCACAAGCCAGCTGGGTGTCTGTTCACCCCAGTACATGCATGCACATGGGTCCTACCAGGACCATGGATGATGGCACAGGCTTTTATGCACCCCGTGCCCCATTGATACTTATCTCTGCAGCTCTACCCTCAAGTAACTGACTTTAAAGGTGGGAGATGGCCACTCTAAAGGTGCCACCACTTCTACTGGGGCTCCTCATGGGATGCCAAAAGTGAGCTGATCACATGAGGGACTGGCAGCATGAAAATCCTATGGCAGACACAATCATTAAACCTTCAGGCAAAACGCTGACTGCAAAATCCCATTGAGAAACCCCTGCCTAAAGTCAATCTCCTCCAGTTTGGTGATGATATCTGTTTTAGAAGAAACTGTCCTGTCTTGGCTTTTGTGGGTCACACTCAAAGCCTCCTGAAAGCGGAAATATTCCTGAAAGCTTCAAAAGCTTCGGAACCAACTATGGACTTGGAGTAAACACTGTTTAACTACAATTTTTGTTTTGAGAGTGAGCACATGCAAAAACCCAAAGGTGTCATGAAAAAAGATACTGATGTTCACATGATGACAAAAATGAAACCATGCAGTCTGCACAGATGCATGGAGGTCTTCACAGTAACACTATGAGCCCTGCATCCTGTTTATATGTAATACCTCAAAGGTATAGTCCCTTTTTCACTGGGAGATGGTGGAGAGAGGAAGAAGGGATGAAGGCACATCGTGAGCAGGACGAATCACAATGCAGAGTTATTTGTAGCAACTGGCATTCCCTGGAAAACCATTTCCCTCCTTCTGAAAATAGCAAGTGGTCACTGCCTGGCTTAAACCAGGTGGAAGCTACGCTCTCCAGGTAAAACATCTTCTAACTCCACAGTCCACCACAAAATGCACAATTTTTATCATCACAACAGTTCAATGGTACTATTCTGGCCCAGCAAACAAATCAAATGTACTTTCCTGCTTACAAAAACACAAGTAGATGTGACATTTTCAAAGTCTGAGCACAGCCACTCTCATGATCATGGAAAAACCTAATGCTTATTCTCTCCTGCAAAAACACTGTTCCTCTCTTGCAGGACATATCCACATCTCCTCTAGCCTCCAAGGCAATGCTTCTTTCCTATGGCAATTGATAATCTGGCCTTCTGCTTCCAACGTCTTAACTGTTCCATCCGGTTTCGCTCATATAATAGTAAAACAGCTTGTTTGAAACTCATTAAATTGCTGCATTTTACAGCGCTGCCTTCCCACACCAAGATACATCCACGAGATCTGTGAGACTAAATGGAAAAGCAGAGAACGTGGACCCTGAAAAAAGCATGAGGGGAATCTCCATCTCCTGTTACAGACCTTACACGATGGACAGCATAGAGGAGCAATTCTGGGAAATGATGAAAGGCAAAACTCTGGAAAACCTCTCTGGAGAGGATATTAAGGAGCAAGCTTTCCTCAAATCCTTAGCGTGCATGGTGAGTGTGCATTACAACTTGCATAAATTCAAAGCAGAAAGTTACGGCTTTAAAACCTAAAATGAACCAGTAAAAATTAACAGTGCAGACAATGAGTAAAGTAGCAGAAAGTGATGGGAAGTGCAAAGCCTTGCACAGGCCCTGCATTTCTTTACCACCACAGGGAAACTCCACCACTGCTCATTAAACGCTCACCCTGAAGTTTACAGGGTTTTGCTACTGTACAAAGAGTGATTTATTAAGCAATGTTCCCTCATGTCTAATTCGATGCTGCTTAACTCCTGCAGCCTGTTTTATGGCCACCGTTTGGGCTGTCAAAGAGCGAAACGGGGAGGACAACAATGAAGGCTTCAGACGGAGCTGTGATAAATGGTGGGACCCGAGGACTTGAGCAATGGAGCTCCCATGGTAGCTATGGTGTCTTGTTGCTAGCAGAATATAAATAATCAGTTACAAATAATAGTGTATTAATGGAGTCAAAACAACGCGCCATAAACCAAGCCATATTTTACAACTCTGCAAGCAGGAGTTTGTTGTTGCTTTGTTTTTTTCCATAGTTTAATCCAACGGTCTCTGTTATAGTCAGTGGTTCCAACAACCTCCAGAATACCTTTTTATTTCTTCAGTATTTCGCATCTATTTCTTTTACAACAGATCATTCAATTCCTGGTACTGAGTAATAAAACAAGCACCTAGCACCATAACATCAGAACTCAAAAGAGATGCACAGAAGATTTTTATGACTAGTTGAAAAAAAAAAAATAGACTAAAACTAGACACTAAACTAGAAAACAAAAGGCAGGGAGAAAGATGACAGGAAGGGATCAAGATGGGGACAAATGGTCTTCTCCTTGTCCCTGTCTAGGATACGGGAAAACTAGTTGATTTAAAGACCCAATAAACCCAATTCCCTACTGACTCTAATGGGCAAGCCTCAATGATTTTGCATCAAGCCCTCCCTCGCCAAGCTTTCCATCGGGAAGAAGCGGTTGAGTTCTGAGGAAGCCCTGAGGAAGGGATTCAGCTCAGAGGCACTAGGAGAGCCTTGTCCACAGGCTGCTTTTCTAGACACAAAGTGCAAAGAAACCATCTCTGTTATGCTTTAGAGCAAGTTATTAGCACTGGTATGGGAATTTGCATTGGATGCTAATGTTTTTACTGAAGGTAATGGCTCCAACTAGAGATCCTTCCTCTTGCACCGACCGCATTGCAAGGTATGGGATGTGGAAATATTCCTTGTGTTTTTATGATCAATACTTCCCCTACAGTGGCAGAGTTCTCTATGTGGTGACAGCTCAGTAACTAGGGAGTTACTGCTTAGGTACTCAGTGCTTCCAAGAGCACTTTTAGGTGAAGGAAGTAACACATGCACAGGGCAGAGAGATATGAATATGCAAACGGTCAGGGCAAGGAATAGCACAGCTTGCAAAAATTTGAAGGATACAGGTGAAGAAAAGGAGGGAAAGGAAGAAGAAGGAAGGGATGAGGTTACAGGAGACAAGACACTCCATAACAGTGCATGTTGGGAAGTCCCAAGGCCGATGTCTACCTCCAGGATAGAGGACGGTTTTGATGGCAATGGGGAGGTCTCTACCATCAAAGGAGTCGACTGCTGGAGCCCATGTGGTTGAGAAGGTGGAAGAAGATCTTGTGTCTCTCTCATAGAGGTAACAGGGGAAAATCTTAATAATTTGGACTATTGTTTAATGTGTATATAAAAAAGTAAAGCTGGAGGAAACAGTACCAGGCATAAGCTGGATGACAAAATAAGAGAGATTTTAATAAACCACACACCATTGCACAAAGAAGGCAAGAAGCATTTACAGCACCCACCTTCCAGGTGAAGCCACATCAACCGTCCTTTAACTGAGGTGACAGAAGCTACACATATCTCTGCAGGGTTCCTGGGGTTCACAGCCTCCAGCTTCATGTTCTTGGTAAAGCCACGACTGAAAGACGTCTGAAAGAGACAAAAGGTTAACTCTGAGACATAGCATTGTAGCCTGAATGACTTTAAACAAGCTATTGACTCTGAAGCCATTTATCATGGCATCCAGATTCAAAATAGAACCTGTCTTGCACAATCCTATGAACAATAAATGTTAGTAACAGACGAGGAAAAACGTTATTCATGGCCAGTCATGCATTTGCTGGCCACTGCTGGTTACAGGATATTTTATGGAAGGTTCCCAGATCTGGCTTGCTTGGATATCTTTCATCTTGCTAGAAGTTTTTTAAAGCAAACACCCAATCTTACCTGAGGAAACCAGACAAACATTGACCCACATCTTCACATCATTGTCCAAGCTGACTAATGCTGAACAACTTTGAACAAATCTACTCATTTATTCCTTTTCTACTCGGGGGATTTTAAGCTCAGTGTGCAAGCTCCTTGTCTGAAGACTTTACATACATAACTCGACCCATGCAGGTGGCTGGAAGGTGCAGATGGAGCTGGTTGTATTTAGGACCTCAGTAGTGTTCCTGTACACTTATATGCAGCACCAAAGAAGGAGATTTTTCATGGGACATCTGAGGCCCCTACCCACCTCTTCTTCTCCTTCCCTGTAAAGGCCAAGATGTTATAGCCATGGTACCCATATGAGAGGTCATCAGCCCAAATACGAAACAGAAAGAAACCATGGGGTCATGGGCTTGAGAGAATACTTTGGTTCCTGCTCTGTGAAGAGTTTGGAGGTCTTAGAGAAACTGCAGTTCAAACCATGTGGGAACAGCTGCTTTAGGACAATGAGGCAACCCTCTGCAGAAAGCTGCCCCATCCCATCTGCAACCTAAACAGTCAAGACCCCTGCCTCAGCATTCCTGGTTCCAACTGCTGCAGATGAGTCCATGTTGAAAGGAGCTCCAAGAATGTCCAAAATTCCCCAAAATCTCCCTTGTAAACCCAGTGATCTCATGTCTTCCCTTCAAGCCAAGACTCAAGCTACTCAATTCACCTCCTTGTACCTTTGCTCTCTTTCTTAAGCTCAGCCCTTTCCCAATACCCTCACCAGCACTATCCCTAAAATGCAGCACTGTAATGCAAAAAGATTCCCTACCCTGACTGCAATTTTGACTCTCTAATAATAATTCAGACAGGCAAAAATTGCCACAGACTCCAAATGACACCAGTCTGTCATCCAGCAATGCCAGTGGGCAAGCGGACGCCAAATCTAAATAGGATCCTCCTGCTATTTGCACAGCATGCAGCACCACAGGCATTGCACGTTGACTTCTGGATGTGACCTTTATTACAGTAAGAGGCTTTCCAAAAAGGTGGGTTTAGTCTCAAAAATTTCTTGGACTGTTTCAAAGTCTGCCCAGCATTTCCATCAGCTTCACCTTGCAAAAGCTGCTCACAAGCAGGACTATAGAAAAGCAAGGTGAGTTTGTTCAAATCCTTTTCATGTTGGCTAACGAGGAAACGTCATTTATCATCACACCAGCTCCTTTCACTGCAGTTCTGTGCTGCAGGCTAATTTATACAGAATCAATGGCAGAACAGTTAGCTGCGAGTTTGTTTTACTAAGCATTGGGTCACGTCAATCCCTTTCATAACTGCCTCTCCCTCTTAAATATCCCCCCTTGGGGAAATAGCGACAGCGTATCCGCTTCCAACACCACGCCTGGCCGTCCTGCATGGGAGATCTGCTCGCAATAAGCCTTCTATCAAAGAGCCAGGAAACAAATGGACCAAGGAGGTTGCACAAGTGATGAGGGCAAGATTGCATCTCTGTGCAGAGAACTGCATTATCAGGAGCGAAAGCGCGTAACAGACACGTGTTCATCTGATGAATGTTCCCTTAAAAAAATAAAGAAAGAAGAAAAAGAAGGAAAAATTTGAGGGCTGATTTAATCTTTACAGAATATCACACAGAGCCTGCTCTCAAGGCTGCTGGTGTTGAGAGCACAGATCCATTACTTGAATGAAGTGAAAAAGAGATAATAAACAAGGGAGCGGTGCAGGCAGAAGGGAAGAAACACAGGGACTTGTCACCACGTACTGGAATGACACCGTGATGCCCATATTCTCTCAGAGCCTCTTTCTTGACTTTAGTTCCTTTGAGGGTTTGGCATCACGTGGGCAAAGAAATGCGACAAAGAAATTCCAACTCTGATTTTGTGGTGGAGGAAACCGGAGTTCAACCTTGGCCTTCAACGACAGCAAGTGCTAAGGTGAGGATAAGCTTTCTCCTTCCCCGTCCAAAACAGCACCAAAATTCAGCACAGTAGTATAACAAAAGGCTATGCACCTCCCAGAGGAACCAGCAGTCCACTTTGTACAGCACCAGTGTATTTTGCAAAACCTTTCCAAAGACTGTGCTGGTTTTCAGCATCACTGAGTTATTGATGGGATCCTGACTTCCACCAGCTGATGGGAGCATCAACAAGAGCACCGAGTTTTGGGAAAACACAGATTACTACTTCACTTCCCAAGTAGCGAATTCCTGTAGGATCAAGTCATGCTGGGCTGACAATATTGGAAAGCAGCCCACAAAAAAATCAAAAATCTTTTTGAAGATCAAACTCTTAGTGGCTTACAGCGTAATGATGTGCTGCTCATTCACACATCCCTGCCATCATAGCAAGGAACTACACAAGCAGCCCCAAAGAGCAAGGCTGCCATGCGGTTGCATCGGTGTTCTCCTCAGCCTCTGAGCTCAGCCATTTCAAACATATTTAAGTGAATCTGGTTTAGCTAAATGCATCCCTGTACAAATTAGAAAAAAAAAAAACACCTCGAAAGGGGAAAGGGCCTGGTGACATCATATTATTTTTTTCATCTTTTTTTTTTATAGCATTTGAATTACTTTGAGATAGGTAAGCTCAGATTCTGCTTGTGTTGGGTACTGTACAAAAGCAAAGAGAGGTAGAAACAATAGATAGTCTAAATGGATCAGGTAAAGACAGAAAGACAGAAAGACAGAAAGACAGAAAGACAGAAAGACAGAAAGACAGAAAGACAGAAAGACAGAAAGACAGAAAGACAGAAAGACAGAAAGACAGAAAGACAGAAAAAATAAGGAAATATTCTGCGTCTCTCCTGGTGGAGATCTGATGACGCTCCCCCAGCTTTCCCTCCGAGACAGGAGGCTCACTTGCGCCTCTTGCCAAGCACCGTGCCACGGGACACCCAGGGCTTACGTTTCGAAAGCAGAGCTGCGGCGCTGCCTCCGCCCCACACTGCTTCTGGTAATCCGCCCAGTCGAAGTCCTGGCCCGAGTAACCTGCGGGAGGAGAGAACAGAGAGCGCCGTGAGCCGCCGCTGCACGTGGGAGTTGGAAACGGGCACCAAGCCAACGGCCGCTTGGGATTCAGCATCCCACCACATCCCAGCGAAGACGAGGCATCAGCCTAAGGCTCCTGGGAAGCAGCTAACTGCTCTTCTCCTGAAGCTCCAGAGAGGAAAGTTCCCCCCAGGGGATGCTGGTGGAAGGATGCGTGTCCAGTCTATCCCATCCAGCCCTGAGCTCCTGTTTGGTCCCTCTTGTCTCACCCTCCCTGCACAGCTGCATGTTACTCATTAGAACCAATTTCTTGAACTACTCTGGACTCCTGTTCAAATATCATTAAAGCCACTGTCAACACCTTTCCAGTCTCAGGTCACACAGCTCCTGCCTTTCTCCTAGGAACTGAAATGCAGAGTGCAAAAGCACAGGAATGGGACAGAGATCAGTTAATGCACTAGCTACATGCCACATTCCTGCCCCTGGCTCTTGTGATGGATCATCTCCTCCTACACACGAAAGAGACAGCCCCTCCACAGGCAACACCTTCAGCCAAGGTCAATGTATGCATGCAGCAGCCAAATGGGAGAGGAAATCCTTTGACATCAAGGCAAACTCCAGGTCTTCACTAAAAGCTGATGGAGGATCTTTATTTCCTTTATTTTCCCTTTCTTCCAAGCATATAGGCTTCAATATCACCATAATAATGAGCAAAGATGTGCTACTGTCTCCATTTTCCAGGAGAGACCAGCCATGGACTTCTGCCTCCTTCTTTAGCTACTAGAAGTCACTGTCGTTCACTTAGTGAAACTAGATGTCAAGGGTCTCCCTCAGTTGAGGGGCAGAGGATCAGCACACTTAGAAGCTGATTTATCCTACCTCTCTTAGGATGGGATAAATTCTCCTCAGTGACTGTGATGAACCCTACTGAGTTTCCAGCAGATCAACTCACATAAGATGAGTCCTATCCCAGTCAACATCTTATCCAGGGCTGCAAGAGGAGCAGAGCAGGAAGAAACCAGATTTCCCAGACCCTAGGCTAAAATGTCATCAACCAGATAATCCTTCCAGCACCTATGTTCGAGGGAAAGCTGGAAGCAACACTGATTCAGAGAGATTAACACAGAGACAAATCAGAGCTCTGCTCCTCTATAGCTCTCACCTGGCTATTCAGGCAATAAACTCCTGGGATGGAGATTTTTATTTTTCTGACTGACTCTTAGTCTGTGTTTTTTACAATGCCCAAAACAAAAGAGTCCTAATCCTGGTCAGGGGCCCAGAATGATGCTGCAATAATATTACTGCAGGCCCATATGCACTGGAAAGTTTTACGAGTCATTTAAAGGCCAAGTTCTCAGCTCTGCTTCCCTATTTGGCATCTCAGCTTGGACTTGATCTCATTGAACATCCCTTAGCATCATTTTCATTGATAGGCAGAGGAACAACTTAAGTTCATACAGAAATGAATACTTTATAACAAGGAAAATTCTGGTTTTTTTCTGCAGAAAAAATGTAATACTAAGGGGAGTTTGCCTATCAGTCACTCAGATTTAAAAAGAGGGGGTAAAGATATTTAGAATAAATTCCCAAGCATCTTGCCAAAATGGAAGTATGTGAGATAGGATCTCCTCCCTCTTCCACTCCCACTTTTTTTTTAATCCTCCAGCTATTTTCTTGCCAGGCAATTTTCAGTTTAATAAAATGAAACAGAAAACTGAGGGAGAAGACTGGATCGACCATTTGGGATCAGAAGGGGATTCCTCTGACCAAACACCGGTGTTTGCAGCAGAGGTGCCCATTGCTGAGCATCACCCTGGGCTCTCCCAGCAGCCACCAGAGAAGCAAGCACATCCAAGTGCAGCCTGTCCTCCTGCAGAAGGGGGTGGATTGGTCCCCAAAAGTCTCTCCAGTCCATCTTAATTGTGCCTAGCTTGCAATCTCAGCAGAGCAATGGGAGGAACAAAAAAATAAAAGCTCATGCACACAATTTTAGCTCAAAAAGCTAAAAACACCATACAACCACCTGTTGACTTGGATCTGCACCATCCAAATCCTGAGGAGACCCTGAACCTTTCTGCAGCCTTTTGCATGCACTTAAGGACTCAAGTGAACCGCAAAGCTCCATCGTTCCACACTGTTGCACCTCATGACTCAGTGCAAGTAAAAACGGGCAAAGCTTTGCTTGCACGACTCCTGTACCACCCTCTAAGCATGCAATACCTCCTTGCATTTGCTCCCATAGTTCTCAGCATGGAAGAACCCAGCAAGCTGATCAGAAGCAAAACCCCAATGCAAACATACATGCAATCCAATGCATAAGGATTTGGAAGCAGCAAATCCTTAGCAAACCTTGCAACCAGTAGCGCTACTGAAATGTTTCTCTCGCCCCTCTTAATAGCTCATAAAAAGGAACAATAGTTGCTACTCTAAAGGGAAGTGGTCTATAAATCCAGCTCTAATAAATATAAACAGTGCTTGCTCAATGTTTATACAGCAGCAGTAAATGGGTATTCAGTTTTGGCACCGTACAGCAAAACACTGCTCTCTCTTTCTAGCAGCAAATGTTTGCACCTCCTGTTCGTGACTCATCTACAGGAGGACTTCAGCAAACGCTTGGAATGCAAAGGCAGGATGACAAAAAGTGCTGGAAACCCAAATAAGCCAACCTGCCACACAGTCCTTGTGAAATCAAGTCAGCTAATTTTGCAAGCACAGAACCTCTTTGTCAATCACAGCTAATAACAACAAAAAAAATCCAAAGAACAACGAAGGAACTTTTTTTTCCCCCCTCACAAAGACAAAAAGAGGACATCTGTAGGGTTTCACTGTCACCTTCTGCTCCACGGGAATTTCTGGCCTTTCACAAGGACAGCCATATGGGAAACACCAAATCCTTCTGACATATACCCTGTGAAAGATGATGCTGCTCCGAAATGTCCTAGCACTGGGGAAGCAGCGGCCTGGTAAAAGCCATGTGCTGGACAGAGCAATTTTGAAGACCCCAGGGCATGGCAGATAGATAGTAATACAAGGTGAAAACATCCCTTAATGTTCTTTCTGCTCTCTCAACAAAGCTTCTCCAAGATGTATTTTGCAGGGATTCACAGGCATTGTTACAGTCTTCTTCTGCCTTGCAAATTACAGACTCACCAACCCCACCACGAGATGCATCTGCAGAGATGTTCCCCAGCTGATGCCAACTGAACAGCTTGCAATATTTAGTGTGACATTCTCAAGCAAACAGCAAAAACATGGGTTTAAAGGCAGTAAAAACAGGCAATCTTCCCTCGGAGAAAGCCCACAAAAATCACCAAGAAACCAAACGGGTGCATACGAACCCTTGGGAGGTGTGAGATTGACTCCATTTTTAAGGCACCACTGTATTGGCAAGATCCCTAAGGAATCCACATGGCAAAGCATGGAGATTTTGCTAGGTTCAGCTCGCAAGTCATCGATGGTCACTTGAAAATAATGATTGTTAAAAACCTAGGAGGAGAAAAAGAAAGGCAAAAGTTAAATTTGCAGTACTATTGATCTGAGTGCCCATATAGTCCCCTGGTGAAGGTTGTAGGACAGAAATAATCTACTATGGAGAAAACGTCCATGGGTTTGATTTTTTTAATACTGTTTATCAATGTGCTCTCCAACCAGCATGGTTATACTGGATTTTTTCTAGAAACGGTCAACAAGATATTCCTGACGAACCTTTGCATCCCTCCTCTCCAGGAGCTCACCTTGGTCACTGATGCAGGACAGATACTAAATGGCTCCCTCATATTCACTGCCTCCAGCTTCATTCCCACGGTGAAGAAGTGGTTTCTCAAATCAGCATGGTCCTGAGACAGGGAAGAGGAACACAAAGGTGTCAGCACACCAGAGGTCAACAAGAATGTCCAAGAATTTCTTTTTATCTGTCAGCAATTTGCTTGGATTTTGTCCCCTAGCCCATTACCAATTTGCTCCCCAGCTACAACTCTGTGCTCCTGGTCTTCCCCTGAGTTTAAATGTCATCTTTTCAAGTTAGTTCAGCCGCAAGGAGAGACGAAGCCTGGACAGCTTGGTTTCTGGGAGACAGATCTGCAGGACCAAACCCACCAGATCTCACCACCATGACACATGGACCTCACCTGTTGTACCTCATCTTGGAGATCAAAGGGGTCATGCTCACCAAAGCAAAGCCCCCTCTGGCTCACCTAGAGAAACAGCTGAATGAAAATCACCCCGGGCAAAATCTCTTCACCAGAAGAGACCTCTGACAGCCTCTACAGCCCAAGGAGGCCAGTCCAGAGGTGCCAGGGCTGCAATCAACATCCTCAGCAAAGGAGCCCAGGATGAGCGTACACATGAGAGGATGGTAGTTTCCTGCAGGACACCAAGATAAACGCCAGTGCTGGTGTCCAGGTACCAAAGATGGGGAGATCTTCTCTCCGGTTGGAAGGTCAACAGCAGAACCTAAGTTCAACTACCTAATTTGCCACCAGGTTATTTTGCATCATTTATTAGATTACTCAGCCCATCAGGACATCAGCCTAAGATGTAGACAAGTAATTACCTTAACTCCAAAGCAAGTAACAATAGCATTTTGTGTTAATTTGAACAAAATGTCCTTAGAAAACCATCTGTACATTAACTAATGCTAATATGAATGCAGATGTTAAAACACATCCACAGTGAAGTCCAAAATACATGCAAAAAACTTACTATCTGATAAGCAGTTAGCAATGTCATCCCCATCTACGTTCATTGCTACATGCTGCATTTTCCTTCTAAAATGATTTTCTATTGATCCGCAGTTGTACATCATTATACTTTCTTCCCCCAAGTCTTACCTGTAGACTTGACAACTTCTATTTCGGGAACTTGCATTTCTAGCACCATTAGAGATAAAGATTTTTGCAATTTTTACAATTTCTATCAGCTTTACAGTGAGCACGCTTTGTGGAATAAAAGAAAGAGAATCTAGCTCTTTGTAAATAAGGGTTGGGTAGTAGTCGGGATGCATCAAAGAGGCTGGTTATCAAAATTGCAATCTTTCCTACTGAAAAGGCTTTGTCTAGGAAAACACAATGTCTGCAAACTTGAGGCCTCACATCAGCATTGAATTTCAAACCAACAAAGACAGAAAGCATCCGGACAGGTTGGCTGCCTCCTTCACTGCAGCAGCACCCCCACTTGGAAGCATCTTAATTCTTGGGGTGAGGTTAAAACAGAGAAAGGCTACTTTGCAAAATGTGCATCTGGAAGCAAGCGACATCTTCACATCAAAAGATCTACATTTGATTCATGCTCGTATCTTGTTTCAATACATTAAAAAACAGATCCACCAAAGTACTTGGTCATGTTTATCTTTAAACATGCAAGTAGTTTCATCAACTTTTTAAATGATTTGTTGATTGAGGGGGAAATATTTTATATCCTAGGGTCAGATCTTCCCGATTCCTCCTCCTCACTCCCCACAGCACATAGAGATCATTCCTGTTAGAGGAATAGCAAGAGTAAACTCTCAAAGGGAACTCATGGTATTTCAGGTACTTCTCCCTTTTGAGGATCAAAATTCTTCTTGAAGCAGGAACCTATGTTTGTTTGGGAAAAGGTTGCAAAAATAAAATTCAGCCTTACTTGTCATTTTTGAGATGGGGAAGTGTTCAGGGAGCAAAAGTCTTTGTACCAGATCTCCTGGAAAAAATGGTGAGAGTCTGGGTATCTCCCCCAGGTATTTAAAGGGAAGCACCAAACAGACTTCAATTTCTGCAGACACGAGGAGAAAAAAGATCCTGACACTTCTGCAGCTCCAGGGCTGCAGCTGTCTCGGTCGGCAGGGAATTACTTAGAATTCAGCATATGCTCCTCGTCAAAACTCCGATTAATTTACATAATTTCTAAGAATAGGTTCCCCTAAAGTGAAGGCAGGGCTTTTAATTAGTATTAGCCTCAAAGTGAAACACTGGTTAACGGACTGCTCTCTCCTTCTTTATCCACAGCAACACAAGATTGCCTAATAAGAGTGCCTGCAATGGGAGGACTGCCACGACACTGCTTATGCTGTGCTCTTCCCTGCTTACTTCCCTCTCAATGGAGATCCTGGTGTTTGAACATTCCTAGTTCCCAGCTCTCTTCTCTAGGTATTGAGAGCTGGATGATTTTCTCCTCCGTATCCTTTGAGTCATAAGCAATGGAGGTTTTGAACACATCATGGTAGCTTGGAAGCCTAGATGTCCAAGAGCAGTTTAGCAACAGGTTTACAAAAATATGTAAACTCTGAAGGATCCAGGCGGCATTTTGGAAAAGGTCTCTGGGGATAGCACACCTAAGATAATAAAATCACTGGCCTCCACTAAGCACCAGCACTAGGCCTCGACTCAAACAAACACTCTTCAAAAAACACAGTAGTAATTTGCAGCTTTTGGCTCCTAAGAACATTGATAAATCGCAGTGGTCCAGCCACCAAAGGATGGGGGCTCTGGTACCTTTACGCTTCACAGGACAATGAAGAACAGTAGGATTTTGATTGTGATATTTCTGAAGCTGTACCAGGAGTTGGTTACTCTTGCTGTGTCCACTATCCAAGGAAGAGCATCTCCTTCTGACCTGTGAAATGCTTATTCGTAGCCCATCCTGCTCAAGACACAACACTAAGGAGGTCTCATTCTAGACCCAGCAGCTTGCACAGTTCATAGTTTGAGAAAAAAAACAACTAATTTAAACCAATTTTCAAATTCTCTCAAATTCAGAGCAATTGTGGTCCACATTAATTGCAAGACTGAGACACTCCGCAAAATTCAGGGCTAAGTCTGAGGGCTGAAAAGTAGCAAAGCGAGAGGCTGATTAGAAACAGTGAACAATTAATAGACGTCTGACTTGAGTCTCCTTTAATTCTCACCAGCTGTAACACTATGAAATTCTACTGCCTTCAATCACATCTCCTGGTTTACCCCACCAAAAGATGCAGAAAAAGCAGGCTCCATCTGGTATAACTGGAAACATAATATTTGCTTCAGTTTTTATTTTGAAAGCAATCGCTTCCCCCAGTGTTTTCCCTAATTCCCAAAGAAACTGGCTGCTTCTAATAGCGTAATTTTAATCACAAGGCTCATGTGTGGTAACCAGTCACAAACGCTGCAATAGCGGTGGTTAAACTGCCTCTACAGGAATCTGACATTTATTTTTTAATTGAGCAGAAAAAAATCCTCCCAAAACACAGTCCTCTGCATTATTTGCAGGTGACTCAGTATTGTTTGCAATTCCTCAGCTTCCTTTGCTAAACACGAAACAATCTTCCCTGAAGAGACCCTCTCTGCAGGGAGGCAGAAAACCCCCTAGTAAGACACAACGCGAGCAAATAGCCCCTCAGTTGCATCAGTGCAATTCAGGGGAGGCCAAAATGTAGAGATGCTGGGATGGGATGAAGAGGAAAAAGCACTGGGGAAAGAGGCATTAAAGGTATTTTGACCCCAAGGCTGAAGGAACCTGTTCGACAGCCAGCAATGAACTCCACCTACCAAAGAGCCCCTGAAAAACGCTGCACGCTCTCTGCCTTAGGACCAAATCCAGCCCTACGGATTTTAAGCTTCTCTTGTTGAATAAAAATAAGTTTCTATGGAAACAGCAACACTGCAGAGTAGCCAGTCTCCATCCAAAGACACCTTCTCCGTACGGATTGTCGGGCTGCAGATGGCACCAGGGCAGAGATCCCCTCCTGCGCAGCACACGCTTTCGTTTGCCCAGGCGGTGAGAGCACCGGTGGCAGAGGTCGGGTTAAAACACGGATTTGCATCCGCTTTATTCGGCTTCCAGCACAATTACAGCACTGGGTATCTGTGGATAAAGCAGCCTTGCTCCCAGGCATTCATCTTAGATGCTCTTTAACACAACCATCGGCATCTCTATTTGAACCCCTCAACAAGTACCAAGGTAAGAGGGAGGGAGTCCTCATTACCACTTGTTTGGACCGAGTCTGCCCTCGTTTATGTCACGCCAGTGATAACTATTAGTCAATTCCCACTGATTTCTAAAAGGAGAGAAGATCATAACAATTTCACTGGGGTCACAGGGGACCAGGGCTCGCTTCTACTTTCTGCAGTGCAGACCATCCATCTGAGGATGGATAACTCTTGAGTACCACTGTCTAAATAGGGGATGAATCTAGTGGTAAGTCCATGCAAGCCTCCCTTGCCAGAGAGCACTTGCCATGTCCAAGCACGCTGAAGGCGGCAGAGCTTGGATCTTCACCCAAAAGCTTCTCCACACCAAGCTGGAACAGAGCAAGCAAACTGGGGCATGTCCTTTGCTAATGTCTCCACGTGGCTAGAGACCTCTGGCACAGACCAAGAAAGAAAAACGTGCATGGTAAATGCACAGTTGGAGGGACGGGAAAGGCAGCAGGCTGCGGGATCCTGTCCCCGTTCAGCCCATCTGCTGCACTTGAACACCATCCAGCATTCCTGCTCGGATCCCGACTTTCATATGCTGCTGCGGAACAGACCCTGAGGGCATCTCAGGCAGGGCTTAGGGGTTTTTTGGGTTGTTTTTTTTTTTGCCTCCACAGCTTGCTCTCCCCAATGGACTCCGAGACCTCATGAACGTCCATGGACCACAGAGAGAGACCATCAGGCCCCATCACATTGATAACAGAGACATCTGAGATCCCAAAAGGCACCATAGAGGTATATTTGTAAGGACCTCTGCGAGATACTCTTCATGATGTTTATTAGCCCTACAAAGACAGGAACCTTAAATGAGATGAGGCCAAAGCAAGTCAAGAGGCAACAAGAACCACCACCACGTGCCTCCCAGCCAGGGGAAAATAGCAGCTGGGGAGATGGGCTGGTGAACACCACGGATGGCAAAGAACAGATGGAGTATAAATAATCTGGCAGCCTGTAAACGACGTGGCAACTCGTGGATCATTAAAGCACAGCACGCGCAGCCCAGGCTGGCCAAGCCATCAGTGCGGAGAGGCCACAGGAGCCTGCGGTGGAATTTGGCTTCCAAGAAAAAACAAATGCACGTTCAGGTTGACCTGCAGCATTCGCACACGTCCCTCTTATTATGGGGGCTCGAGTCCAAAAACAAAAAAAAACCCAAAAAAAAAACCACCCTGCTGAACTTGCTGGACTTCTGTGTCTGTCCTTCTGCCCAGATGAGGATTGAGGAAAAACTACTCCTCGAATTTCACTAGCTACCAGAGAAACCGCTCCAGAAGAGTCCCCTAATGGAAGGAAATATCCTCAAACACCTCATGAATTTACTGTGAACTTTGTCCTTTTAAATTAATCACAACTTTTAGGAAATATCCGATCTGAAACTCGTACCTAAAAACAACTTTGGGAAAGGAGAACTGGAAGGGTGGAATTGAGAGTAATACCAAAACGACATACCAGGTATAAAGCAGAAGCTTTACATCTATCTTAGAAAAATTCCTTTTCCTCTTAGTGGTTTTGTGCTCTTCAAGCAACTCAACAGAGCTTGGGTTGTCAACGTGGTACGAGACAGGTGAGTTATGAAGACCCACTTTATAGGGATTGGAGAGCAACTTGCACCTACAGAATGTCCGTATTGCCCATATACAACACCTGTAGAGTGAGGAGAGGTAACCCACTCCCCAAAGGAGGATTGAGGGGTCCACACAGAGGTCTGGGACAGATCTGAGATACTTCCAGTTACCCAAGGCCACTTTATGAGGCCAGCAGACACAGGAGACCAAGACCCCCAGGACAACAACCACCTCTCTGTGGAACTCAATCCCACTATCTAGTCCAACTTTCACCTTACTGAAGCTGCAGGACTCTACATCTAAAAGAAATACACTGATTTGTAAGTCCTATAGCTAAAAGTTCTGTCTTTTTCATGCAATCTCCCTTTAAAAAGAACTAGCAAAGCCATCACTGAAGCAAGCACTGATAGGGTATTGCATAACTTTAAATTAAGTTTTGTCAGTAGTCTGGTCACTCTTATTCCATACCCAAACCCTTGAGCAGTTTCTCAGGAGACCTCTGGAGCCTGAGCCATAGTTTGTAACGGATACCCAGCTAAGCTTGGCCACTGCTGCATTACTCCCAGATCAGAGGATGTCTATCCTCAGGTTATGGCCTTTCAGAAAAATTTATGTTCCAAAAATCCTTGAAAATCCTGTCTTTACTTGGGCTGCTTTAAGGATCAATGTGTTTCCTGAAAAGAAAGGGATGACAAAACACTGGATGTGTTGCAAAGCACTACCTCAAAGGAAAAAAAAACTTATTCCAGGAGGCGCAGTTTGCAAAACATTATGTTTAGTAGTTATATAATAGCAACATTTTCTGGCAGTTACACATCACATTCCTTCTCAAAGGACCCAAAGCATTTTGAAACCACTTCCAACATATGGCCAAGTGTAAAAATAGCACTAGAAAGAAAGACAGAAAGAAAGACTGCAGCCTTCCCCATGCTTTGCAACCAGCTTGTGTGGTCTGGGGGCTTGTGAGCTCTGCTTGGAGGCTCAGAACGTGAATTTTGGCTGTGCCACTTCCTTACTCCGAGCTGAAGCTTCCCCAAGGATAACCTGGGGATCAACCTCTCTCTAAAGAGCTTCCAGACCAGACAGTGAGGAACATCACACACAAGTGATGAGAGGTGCTATACTCATAAGAGGAGCTACCTGTCCCACAACAAGAAGGGTCTGCTTTACCAGCGTGACCAAACAGGATTAGTGACACTGTCCCCAGTTAGAATCATAGAATCACAGAATGCTAAGGGTTGGAAGGGATCTCTAGAGGTCATCTAGTCCAACCCCCCTGCACACGCAGGGTCCCCTAGAGCATGTGGCACAGGGTGATGTCCAGGTGGGTTTGGAAGATCTCCAGAGAAGGAGACTCCACCACCTCTCTGGGCAGCCTGTTCCAGGGCTCTGTCACCCTCACTGTTAAGAAATTCCTTCTCAAGTTCCTGTGGAACTTTTGGTGCCTCAATTTGTGGCCGTTTCCTCTAGTTCTATCACTGGCCACCACTGAGAAGAGGCCAGCCCCCTCCTCCTCACTCCCTTTCTTGAGATATTTATATACATTAATCAGGTCCCCTCTCAGTCTTCTCCAGGCTGAAGAGGTCCAGCTCTCTCAGCCTTTGCTCATAGAAGTTGTAGACAACTTGAACGACACGAATAATTCGAGCTTCAGTCTGGGAAAGCAAACACGCAAGGACCACTCGTGCCTGCAGAGCAAGCACACACGCATCACGTTCTCCTCACCAAGCATCTCCCCAGAGGCTGGATGTAATTGTTCAGTGTGCAGGATGCCACGTCCACCCGAGTAAACACTTCCAGCTTCCCAGGAAACTAAGATCTTTAACAGTTGCCTGCTGTCAAACCCCGTGTTTTGTGTCTCATCTAACACATGACAGGGTAGCACAGAGTCCCCTGGCACTGCGCAGAGACATTCGTCCTATGCTGGTTTTGGAGAGGGGTCAAAAATAAAAAAGACACCTTTGGAATCAACACTACATGCTAGAATCTGTGATTCTTCTTGAAGATAACATAAATATCACCTTATTTTGTAAGGTCAGACCTTAAAAAATATTTGCACTGTCAGGCTTGCATTGACCCGCAACATGTCCCATGATGGGACATCAGGTGGTTACTCTCTTAAAATACAGCTAAGGAAGACAGGATGGAGGAAGGTAAGAGTTGAAATGGCTCCAAAATCCCCCAGCAGAGTGGAAAATTCTGCCCACGGATGTGAAGAGGAGAGCTGATGATCCCCACATCATAATCTCCCCCCGGTTTAGCCCATAGTAGCTCTGCAGACCCAAATCTGCTGGTCCGATGCATTCAAATTTCATCGCCTGTCCTCAAATCTGGAGGATGAACTAAAATGATGCTTCCAAGCAGACAAAATTTATTTAACATCCTGCTTTCCTGAGCCCACAACCAGGGACTTAGATATGACCCCATGTTGAGTTTAGCTCCTCTTGTGTTGGGCTTTCACAATGCAAATAAACAAGCCCCATTCCTGCCTTTTTGGGTTGGTTATGCATGGCCCTAGAGTCACACTCCTGGACCAGGGAAGCTTTGCATCCAACATGTGGAGCTGTCCAACAAGAGGAGCATCCTTGCAAACTTCCAACCACAGGGTGCCACAACTGGGATTTAGAGAGTTTAAATTTATTGTCCTCGTGCAATTGCGAAAACAAGTGGGTATAAACTGGGCATGAGGAGGAGACGCCAAAACAGCCGCAACTTATAAATTGAGCAGAAAAAAAAAGGTTTTATAATCCTCATCAGAAGCCTTTTTCACTCTTTCGCATGGATGGGAATAAGATTTAGGCATTAGGCATTCCCTACTGTGGTTTAATCCTGGTCCCACACAAAGCATTTCTCATCCTGAGGCTGCAAACGCAGATCGGGGCAGTTTAACAGAGTCCATGGATCGAAGCGCTGCACGAAAGGGATTCAAGACCCTCTGTCAAGGCACCCTTCCCACCACAACACGGGCTGCTCCGGCGCTCGGCCACGGTGAAAACCAGTGCAGAGTCTTCTCCCTTCTCCTGCCCAGGGCCATGGCCTTGGCTAGTTCCCAAATTATGGGTTTCATTCCAGCCTAGTGTTGATCGGTTGTAGATGAGGCGCTTATGGACATGGTTTAACTAACAGGCACGGTGTTGAAAGGTTTATAGTTGGACTCAACGATGTTGAAGCTCTTTTCCAACCATAATGATTCTATGATACTATGATATTAAAGCCAGCGCCTCGGGGCTGAAGCAGATCTCTAGTTATTAAAAACCCAGGGTGAGGCAAGCAACGGCGAGGGAGAAAATTATCTACCCATAGCAGGGCCTGACGGAGGTCCCTCTGCCTCTCTGACCACACACAGATCTGGGCACAAAGCTCCCAGAAACCTGGTTAGCTTACGCCCACCTTAATATTACTTTACTTTTAATTAGCCCTGCGTTGTCATGGCTTGTCTGTGATGCCTTTTGCACAGTCTCAATACAATGGGATGCAGCAAAAACGATGCTGCATAAATCAGTGCTGATCACTCCATCACCGCCTACAAGATGCCAGTTCCCAAAACCGGGAAGCGAAACCCCTCTTTATATCAGCATCTCACTTGCGACCTTTTGTTGTGGTTATACTAATGCAGGAGCACTTCCTTGCAAAAGTTTCAACACAAGCTGTTGAACATCACACAATATTTATTCACTGCAGGTTCCGCATCCTTTACCTTGAATACTTCCATCGGAAGAGGAAAGTTTGCTGCATCATTAAGGGATTTTTCCAGAGCGCATTTCCACTCAGATATAGTCTTCAGAGAATAGATATCTAAAGGGATGATAGAGAGAAAAAAGAAAAAGGGGTGACTGTTCAGGTATAAAACATTTCTGAAAGATTTAAGTCCCTGTGTCAGGGAAATGCATAGTCAAAGTAAAATGAGCAGCATGTGTATGTGAAGCTGTACAGTGTGGTTAAATTCAACACAAAAGCACCTAGCAGGGGCACATTTCAGGAAGGTATTTTTTTCTATCCTAGAGTAAAAAAAAACACCAAAAACAAACAAAAAAAAAACCCCCAGCCAAATACACATTCTTCAATTTCTGCTGAAGAAACAAATCATGCACTTTTTTACCACTTGAAGGAGAAATAAATAAATAAAGATACTCCACCAACCCCCCCCACCCATTCCAATATTGAATTCTCAAAATACCTGACGTTTTGCAGGCTGAGGAGCCTCAGGTTTTTAGTCAATATGAATTACATTTGACAAAAAAAATCATTCCTTTGATTGGAAAACTTTTTTCTTTTTTTTTCTTCTTTTTTTTTTTTTTCCTCGTTTGTTATGGGGTGATAGGAACATTTCAACTAAGTATCTACCTACACATACTTGTCAGTATCACATTGAAACCAGATCATCACATCAAGGCAACAACTAATCCTTATGAGTTCTGCTCACTGTAATTCTTTTTTGGCAAGGTCTTTGTGAAGATTCACATTGCTTTCAGTCAGTTTCTTTAAACAGGTCTAATATCATTAATTCATTATATTAACCAGCCCCTCATGATTCATTGCTGTGAAACGTCAATGAATCATCAAAGGAAACAATGCAGGCAACAATGTAACGATGAAGAACATTATATTGGATTTACTTCTGCCCTAGAAAACATATTGTTATCCTGCCCATAACAAGTTATTGCAGAGCATTCATATCAAGGCCTTAAAGAGACAAGATAGGTAGACAGATTGCAACAATTATTAAAATGGAAATGAACATTTACCCAGTAATAAACCTGAACCTTGATAGGGAGTGAATAGCAGGAAGCTTTCCTTTTGTCAGCTTGGCTTCACACAGTTACATCACTGTTTAATTTGGCCCATTCATATTTAAATTCCGCACATCTAATAACCAAGTGTATTTGCTGGTTAGCAAAGATTTACTGCGGTATCTTACAACTCCAAAGGAGAAAATAAAAAATAAATAAAAAAGAAGGAATCGACAAGCAGTGTTTTCACCTAGTACTGACAGTACAAGAGAATTTTATGCTCTGATCTCAACAGATTTAAGACCTTATCAAAATAGGATTTGCAGAATCACTCGCTGGAAGTGGATGTATTTATACTTCCGCTATATCAAAACTTGCTGCTTCAGACAGACATCAAGGATATGCATATGAATTTAAACACACTTAACGGGAAATGTTAACCTTTCCAGGCTGTATTTTGCATTCCTTGCCTGTCAGATTATTAATGGGAATATACATTTCAAGCCTGTTTAAAGCAGGTACAGCAGTCACGAGTGTTAAGAAGTTCACTCTTCATTTAATCATTCATGATTTTCGTTATTTTATAGACCTGTTGCCCCAGTTCTCCCTTTCCTCAGATCAGCCTGAAGTGCCTTATTGCTCCCTTTCCATCTTAAATAACACCAAACAGGGCAATGCTCAAATCTTCCTGATTTTGCCCCAAGCTGCAGACTGCTTATTGCTTCAGCTGCCTTCAGCACAGACCAGCAGAAGGCCCAACAACCCCCATCTTCTATGAAGCTTTCATGGTGGGACAGCAAGGAAAACATGGGGAAATAACTCCCAGAACTCACCACTGCTGAGAAGACCCTAAACAGGTAACCTTGATGGTCAAATAATGCCCCAAAACCATGTATGTTTTAAATAAAGCTCTGGCCCAGGGCATCATTGTCTCTATAGCCTTTTCTATGTATCCTCCTATGATATCCATCTTCCACTGTACAATGGCAATGAGGCACATGAACAGAAAAGGTGGCATTTTCAGTCACTCTGCTAAAAATCAGTGAAAACTTTTTTTTTTTTTAACTTCTCTTGAAGTATCTTTGAAAGATAAAGCCAACTCTAATGATTTCCATAACCACAAAGCAGTACTGTGTCTGTATTTTATTAGACATTGGCAGTTAACTTATGCTTACAAACACTAAACCGCACGGTTAAAAGAGCACTGAGCCTATGGTCTAAGTGACAGTGCTGCAGGTAATTGAGCTAAGTGCACTGTGTCAGTTTGTGTTTAGGGTAACAAGGAGTGTGGAATTAACATGACTGCCAATTTGTCTTTACCTGGAAAGTAACCTAAAAAATGAGACAATCTTTTCCTGCACGAATAGTTGAGGCAAGACCACCAGTGGGTCTACGTCAAGGGGTTTCTACCAATTTGTACTAGCAAGAGGGCCTTTATTTTGGATTTGGTTACATATCTGAGCGGAAAAAAATTATCTTATTGTATAAATATAATTACCTGTTTAATGACTGTGTTGATGTTAAATGGCACGGCACAGATTTATGTAAGAGGTGGAACAAGCAGCATTGCTGTGTCCAGGAGCAAACCAAAGATCTCCGGGTGACTGCCAAAATTTTTTTAAACTCTCCCGTTTCTGACCTCTTTATTCCCTCAATTGCAGGGCCTGACAAGTGGGTAGTGCAGAAGAAGGGTTCGAGGAAACATTCCTGGTGGAAGTATTCAGGAGGAGCAGACTCATGAGCACATGGAAGGGTTCAGACCCAAAGTGACCTCTGATGCGACACAACCTCAGAAGATGTAAAGCAATTGCACATCTATTTAAGTCAGCGGAAGTCAGGGTGAACACGAGATGAAGATCTGAACTCATTAATAACAATGTTCAACTAACAGCTGGAGCTAATAGCCAAAGAAATGACAAGGACAGAAAATATGCCAGAAGAAGAGAAATAGACACAGAAATTCAAAAGGCACAGAAATCAAAGAGAAGTACACACAATTTTGGCAAAGAAACCAAGAGGACAAGCTAAAGAAAAGGGGCCAGAGAGAGAAAGAAAGGAAGCAAAGACAGGAAAGGTAAAAGGAGAACAGAGTAACACGGAGAACATACACAGGTGATTAGGATCATTTCTAAATTGATTTACCAAAACTACAAAGGACAAGAGGGCTCAGATATGACAAATGAAAAGCTGTTTCTCTGCAATGAAAAACACTCTGAAATAACATAGTGAGTGATATTCATGCTCTCTGTTGTTTGCATTTAATTTAGCAGTGAAAAGGAGCATCAACTCCCTACCTCGACAGTGAGGAAAAAGAAGCATTCCTGAAGAAAAGGAAGACCCTGAGTTAGACCCTCATCCTGGACAGACCCTGTGCCATCATCAGGGGTCACTGCTCACACTTGCGTGTGATGGAGAAGAGTCAACCTGCTCAGGTAGAAACTACACTCAAAGCAATGTGAATCCTGGAGAAAAGGTGCTTATTTGCCATATATCTCGACACATCAGCAAATGCAGAGCACAGAGGTTGCATTTTCCAGGGATTATTTACCTGCAGGTGGGTCCATTCTGTATTTATTCTCTTGACACCAACCGACTGGTCGAAGTCTGCAATCCAAGTAAAACAACCACTGGTCATAGGATTCAGTCTCCTCCAATCCCACATAGCGAAGGCGTAATCTTCCTCCAACATTTTCAACCACACTAACTATCCAGTACTGACAGGGATTCTGGGAATCCTGCAGCTCTATTAAGGAATCAACTGTAATGAGGTCTACAGGGTTTTTTCCTCGCAGAGGCTGTTTGAATAGAAGCAAAACTCCTTATTTTAAACTTTATTTGAAGACTTCTCAAGGAAACAGATGACAGCAGATTATTTTTGTTTTTTTCACACCATCATCCAAGCGAGCAGCAAACAGTCTGTTCTTCTTCTATTTTACCCAATGTCTTCCAAGTGCAAATTCAGAAGTAAAACAGAAAACAACAGTTGTGCTAATTCCTCAACCAGTATCAACAACAACATCACAATAAAAAAAAATAAAATAATAATAAAAGGTGGAACAGCCTATAAGGCACAAGCCCTTAGGATGTTCCCAAATGATCCCAAGCCCAGCTATATTGGGGGATTTCAAACCAAATTCTCATTGATTCCAGCTGATAAGAACCAATCACAGGACTGGACCCTCATATTCACCTAAAGAGCAATTATTTATGGCCCTGAAAGGCCTCTGTGTGCTAGAAATTCCTACCCAAAAGGTGATCTTGCTCCTACAGACACGGATAGCACCATTCCCTCCACTTCTCCAGGTGCAAGAGAGTCATTTCTCCAAAGCCCACCAAGGCCAACAGGAGATTCCCACCAGCTTTCATGGGCTTCAGCTCAGACTCAAGGCACACAGGACTTTCTGGGTCAAACCACCAAGAAATGCCAGTGAAAGATGCTCTTTGCCCACACACAGTATTTTCTGTGATTCCAGTTTTGCAACCATTTGCACATGTGCTTAACTTTACACCTGCAAAGCTGCTAACTGCAGGCATTAAGAAAATCACGAGATGGTTTTCCAAACCATCCCTGTGGGGGTCTGCATCTTTGCTTTGCAATTGTGAGCCTGTTTGTGTCATCAAGCTATGCTCCACAACCGTCAAGATGCAGCGTTTTACTTCTTTCAACCCAAGTTAATTTCTCAATTCCAGAGCTTTAAGAGCAGCACTAAAAATTACTGTAAGATTTGGAAATAGAATTTGGAAAGAATTCTATTGGAAAGAATTTGGAAATAGACTCGAGTTCTTTTGAGAGATACTAAGCACAGGCAAAACATGCAAAAGATCAGGTAAATTTTTATATGTGTGTGTGTGGGGGGGGCACACACATATGTATTAAAAATACATATTTGTTTCAGGGTATTTTGAAAATATTTATTTTGTACATCAGAGTCAGCCTGTGAATGGTTCTTTTAAAGAGTGGCAGGAAAAAGAAAAGACGAGTGAAAGCTTTTTTTTTTTTGAGAAAAATCTCTTATAGCTTGAAAATGGTCAAGTTTTGAAAATAATCAAAATTCTGAAATGCAACTCATTTTGATTTCTATTTTAATAAGCCAGAAACATGGCTAACAAAATGAGAATTTGGTAAAAACTTAATTAAAGCTAACTAAAATGTAATCACATTTACAGTTTTAACCCGCTCTATGATTAATAGATACTCCTCAGAACAGCAAATTTGCCATTATAAGCCCTCCTCTATTGTACGTATTAGGAACAGCTGTATAATCTCCTCAAGCATTATTTAACGGCAAAATACAGTCTCAAATATTAATAACATCATGGAAATCTACTTCCATGTGATTTTTCCCACATACGGCAGCTTCACTGCAACAAAACATTTTTTAACATCAAACGACAGCGTAATGATTTAACTTATTATAATAGATCCCTAGCAATAAAAAAAGTTAATATTGCTCTCCGTGCACTAAATCCTAAGCCAATGGGGTTCTCATTTCCCCCAGAGAGCAGAGTAGCTACGATGAATAATTGGGTTGCATGAAATATTAACGTTTACCATAATGCAACAACTCTTTCCATGCATATCAAGAGTATATATATATACACACAAAAAAAGCATCATTGCCTATTGATTTAACAACACGACAGCAGTCTGCAGCACTCACGAACAGCAAATCTGTCGACAGGGAGTTACATACACTGCACGCCACGGACGCCACTAAACACATATACTGCATAAAACACCTCCGGATAATGGACTAGGGGGTGATTCAAGCCACAGCAGTGTTTGATTTCTCTGCATTTCTGTCCCAGGACCACATCTTTTGGTGGCAGAAGGTATGGGCATCAGTTGGGGTGTGCAAGGGATGCTGCTAGCCTGGGTTGAGAAAACCCTGCTCACTGGTTATGGGGTAGGGACAAAACGATCAAAAGCAGAGCCTGTAGGTGCCCCCCACCTTCCCAAAGACCAGCACAAGCGCTTGTGGAATGATCACAGGACTCTGAGGTCCTCCTGGAGAGGCTATCCACCTCGCAAAGTGACCCCAAAGACACCAAAGTGAGCCAAGGAGGCCCAAGGGTGACAGTCCTCATGGATGTGCTGCATGGACTTGGCCATCTGGGTGCACCTCTAGAAATATCTCCTGTCCTCTCATGGTGGCTACTGGTTGACAGCACCTCACCCTGCTTCCCTTATAGATCTGACTCCTACTTTTAGATAGACTTTGAGGAAGGGCTCTTTTAGATAGACTTTGGGAATCCCCTTCTAAACACACATAGACCTGACCGTGTTCCCCATCAACCAAAACTTCTGTCCAACCAAGATCAGATTCAAAAGTTTGGCCATCAGTTTGGTGGAGCTAAGGGGGTCCTAAAGGGCTGCCTCTTCCTTACTACAGGCTCCCTCAACCCTCTCCCTCAACATCCAGGCTTTTACAAGCGCTAAACTCCATTAAATAAAAGGCAGAATAAACCACCCCATATGTCGATCAGAAGCAGAGCTAGTGGAAGTCAAGGCGACGTCGCTGCTGCCTCTTGGCCAACGCTGGCTCGGGCACACTCGTGGCACACGGACACTGCAAGCACACAACCTCGCACGCCGGACACCGCTGCAGCACGAACAGCACGACACGTTATCAGAGAGAAATTGCAATCTAATACATACGCCTTCCAGTAAATTTGCAGGGGCAGTCCGGGCGCCTGTCAAATCATGTATGAGAAACTCCGTCCAGTCCATGTATTTCTCTTTGATTGCTGTAAAGAAAAAAAAAAAAAAAAACAACCACCTTAACGTGGCCCATTGCAACGACTTTATTTTAGGGAGATTTTCTCCAGGATTAGCAGCCTTGAGATTTACAGCCATGTGTTTAAATTTGCAGATGCAACCGAAGTTCAGACTAGGAATAAAAGCTGGTTCTTTGCTCAGCTCCTTGGGCCAGCCTTGCAAGCACGTGCATCTAGATCCCCAAGCAAAGGAAGGAGACCTCGCTCCGCTGCAGGCAGCGGCAGTGATTTACAGCACTGTGACTTATCATCCATATCACTATCCTTCAAAATTAGTCCCTACTTGCACAACTCCTCATTTCCTGCTTACCACATAGGCTCAGATATGATTTATAAGGTCTCTTTCCGTGTTTTCTAATGGCCTCAGAGAAAAGAAATTATGCAAACTTGCAATTCCTCGGCAGGACCATAGCAGAACTCCGGGCGCTTTTCCTTACAAAGCCAAAAAAACTCCAACCTTCTGAACATCGTTAAGTCAGCAGTATTAATGAACTTGCACGTTAACAAAAAGAACAATTTACCAGGAACATCTCGTTCACTTCACAAAATTTGCCAGGCCATTTGTTTTGAGCCAAACATCGCAAGTCCTAAGTAGGTTTTACCTTTTTAGGCATCTACATCAACAGAGTTTGAAAAGATTTAAACTGAAATGGATAAATGCTGCCTCAGGGAATGAAATTCTTGTTCTTCAGTTCTCGTTAGAAGTAATGGAAGTTGGGCACCAACGTCCCTTGGGCAATGCAGCAAATCTCTGCTTCACAGACTCAGATGCCTCTTCCAATTCATCCCGTGCATTCACAACTGGAAAACTAGGAAACAGACTTTAGTTTCCTCTGCCTATAAATGGGGGTTAGGTCACACCAGAAACATCCTTCTCTCTGCCAAAAAAGCTACTTATATGATAAACAACAACAGATATAGGTCTAAGCCACAGTGACATCTGTGGAAGAGGCAACATATCACAATCATGTGCAAATTAAAAATTTTCCTCCAAACAAGCAATTAGGTTCAGGGTTGAAAGTCTGTTACCCCACAGAGGAGCCCAACAAGGTCAGGACTAGAAAACAGGCTGGTATCAAAGAGTGTGGCTCCAAAACAGCAAAATTTTGGCAGTCACCACGTTTGACTCCAAGGAAGACGAGTGGAATACTCAAGGAAACTGAGAGCAATAAGCTCTGTAGTATGTCAGGCTTCCACAGAAACCACGTTAGGATGTCTGTACACTTTGAAAAGCTCAACAAACGTTGACTCCACAGCCCTTCCCAGATATGGGCATCAGCTGCTGCATTTTTCCAACAAATCCCTTTTCTTTGGTACAAAGCCAAGCACGGCACGCTTGCACATGGGCTCAAGCACCGGACACACTTGGACTGCGGCATAAACTCAGGCCCATACTCAGCTTACACCCTCACCATCTCATGCAACCCAAGCAGTTGGCCATGGACAAGGAAACCTATTAAAGATAGACATCATTGTGCCCCTTCTCTGAAAGCCCTTTTCCCCCATGTCACTTAAAACTATGCATTTACTTTACAAAGCTAAACATTTTGCTAGTGCATTTAAGTGTATCTAAAATTAGCAGACTTTAAAGCACTGGACTTCAACCTCTACAAAATAATGCAAAAACCGACCTGAAACCACTCAAACTTTTTTGCACACACCATTTGCTATGATTCCTGGGAGACCTGAGACCTTGCCAATACTTAAGACGAAGGACTAGCCTGAGAAGACGTGGTTTATACACGGTGCCTCTGTTTCCCACATTCCCATTGCATGAACCTCGTCAACTCCCGTCCACCTACATTAGGATATAAGTGACGAGCTTAATTCTGGCATCAGCGAGAGCACAATAATCACCATAATGAAAGAGACCGGACCCCCTCTAGCACAAGCTTCTGCCTCTGACTGTGAACAGCCCTGGAGGCATCAGAGAAAGGTGCAAGTTGAACTTCATCTTGGCTCAAGCCCACAAAGTTGTCAGCCAAGTTCCTTATGCCAGGGCTTCCTTACTGAGGACTGACAAATGTGATAAAAAGAACTCGGTTCGAACTTTCCAAGCTAGCAGGGGGGAAAGAAAGCGTCAGGATATTCAGTCGACAGCAGATTTTAGATGCCTCCATTTCCAGATGCCTGATTTGAGATGCCATAACCATGCCCAGTCTTGCTTTCTGCCAGGCTGTTCCCCCTTCTTCTGCATCTTTCAACCCAAGCGCCCCAAAATCCCTCACTTTTTTTTAGAAATTTCCATCCCCCGCTTTTTGACACCTAAATAAGACCGAGTCTTCAGCAACAACATTGAAACCAGTCTTACAAACTTCCCTAGTTCAAAAGGGCAAAGCTGAATCTCATTTTCAGACCAAAATGGCTCATCTGAAAAAAAGGAATGGCTCCTACTTCTAGATCAGAAACAATCTCTTCAGGCAAGGCTCGTAGCTACGGTTTTGCTTTATTTTATTCTTCTTTCACCTCTGGAAACCTCTGGGAGAAAAGGTTGCACTGAAAATCTCAGGAGCAGGGACGCGCACTATTGCTGTGACCAGGGCTTCTCAGTATGGCAGTGCAAGCCATTACAATATACTCATTTTTAGCAGCAATAAAGCAGCTCTGAATCATTGCGGCACCTGCAAAAGCTTTTAAGGGCCGAGCAAGATGTCAAACGAGACTATTCAAACAAAGGAAAATATTCTAGGTAAACAAAGAGCTTGTAGTTTAACACACGAGTGCCCAACCAAGGCCTCCACTTCAGGAAGCACTGGTTGACCCTCACAGAAAATGACTACGAACATCACCCACAGAGGAGCCAAAAGGCTCCTCCAGGATTTCACACAACGTCCCCAATGACACACGTGTTTGTGCACTCACACACAGGAAATGTGCCAAGAAGAAACCTCCTTGATAAATCCCTTTCAAACGGATTCTTGTCCTACAGAGGGGCAGATCCTTCTGCAAAAGCCGTGCGGGACAAAGTAGCTGCTGACTTCAAATGGAAATGCTCTTGAGGGGTCTCCTCCAGCTGCGAAGTGTGGGAGGAACCAGAACCGATGGCTTTCCTCCTCATCTATGGTCGCTCTTGCTGATCGGTATAAGCTCAAAAAGCTAACAAAAATCCCCAAATTTAGTATTACAGTTCTCACTACTTCTGCCTGAATAACATGGTAGGAAACACCCCTATTTCTCTGCAATCCAGGGAACCATTGAATCTGGAAGACTTTTACCCAGGTATAAGACCCACTCGGAGGAGGAATGAGGACTCCAGGCTACCAATGCTGTTGCAAGTCCATCGTTCCCTCATCAAGCACAGCTTGTTTATGAGGAAGACACCTTGGAAAGGGACCGTCACCCACGCCACAATGGAGCTCCAAACAAGCCCAGTCACACGAAGGCATTGAGGATATTCTAGCTACGTGTGGGGCTACTTTGGGCATGACACTCTAAGGAATGAGGGCTGACCACAGCAATGGGGACACAATCGCATACACCGGTCCTCTACAGCAGGAGACTGTGATGTTTTGTGAAGACATGGAGCTTGACAGAAAATCCCGGGACTCTCACAACTGCTCTGAGTCCTAATCTCATATTAGTGCCAGTGCGGTGGTCCTGCACAGGACCTGCTGTGTGGAGAAATGAGGAATATGAGATGGTGCTGCACTCTAATACTCTAGAGGCCAACAGCAATCCAATTTATTAGAGGGAAGGGCAATGATTCGAGAGACAGCGTAGCAGAAAAAAAAGAAAATAAGACTCAATTTGGTGCCCCCACAGATGCAAAGGCCACAGTATGAGTTGAACTGAACGATTAAACACTAGATAACCCAGAGAGGAGACACAAATTAGTGAGGCTCTCACCATGGGAAAAGCTTCAGCGCCTGTGCCTTATTAGCTAGGGTTCAACCCAAAAGCAAGTCAGGCATCGCTTAGAGTGATGCTCCCTAAACTCGTAGCTACTTTTCTTTCCAGTCGACACCAGCATCCTGCTTTGGAGCTGCATCTTGCTGACACAGATGTACCGGTTGCCTTTGGCTCAGCTTCAGCTCCTCTCGGAGCCAGCGCGCTTGGTTGCTTTCACACCTCTGCAGCTCCAAGGCCCAAGATTTTAAAGCCTCTTCGAGCCACATAAATCCTCCAGAAGTGCTTGCTTTTCAGCAAAGCAGCCCCTGTGTAGGCCAGGACCACACGCTGCTGAGCCAAGGTGCATCCTCAGGGTTCAACTCCATCAAAAAGAGAGCTCTCAACAACCCCCCAAATAATATTCATTCTTCCTGCTTATTTTACCATATGATCCACCCTGGCACCACCTCTGCTCTTCCTACTTTTCTTCTCTCCTTGCAATTTTCTCACTTTCACACACCTGTCTCATTTCCCATTTTTTTCAGCAAACCATTCTGGGCTGACGCTTCATCTGATGGTGCAAACCCAGGTTTGGCAGCTGAGAACCGAGGATAGGGCCACCAGTTAAGTGGTGAACATGCAACATACCATCAGCACAGCATGCCAGGCATCCCATTTTCCCTGTTTTTCACTAGTATCTGCTCAGAAACCTTTTATTTATCTTGTACTCTGCATGTGCCTGGTGATCCAAAAACAGACACCACCACAACGTAAACCTGCATTACCAAATCCACCACAATATAGAGGAACATTTCTTGCCTTCTTTCTGTAATCTTGTTATTTAAAAATAAATAAATAAATAAAAACCACTCTCAATTATCCTGGGTTCTCCAGCCACCTGCCAACATCTCCACCCCAGAATCACCAATAGCCTCCATGACCTCTAAACGGTGCTGAGATTTACTTTCCTTGCATGAGAAGTGAGGACCAGTGTCTTAAACAGCTTTACAAAACGGTTCAAAATCGCTCAGATAAACCTGTTAAAGCAACAACACTCTCACTGCACCAAATAATCTTATTATTAAAATTTCAGTCTCTCCTGTGACTGGAATGAACCAAAACAACTAGCGTAAGTAGCTAAAGCTGGACAGGACCTGGACAATTCTCATCAGTGTCTCAAAAAACGACCTATTTCCCCCAAAAAACTAATTCAGGACTTCGACAATTTTTTTTAAACATAATATTAAGATGTGCAGTTTTTGAAAAAGTAAAAAAACTATTGTAAGAACATAGAAGTCTTTCCACCTTGGTGTTTTCTTTTAAATTTGTCATCATTACAATTTGGATACAGTATTTCTATGTTATAAAGGTATAAATATATAAATATAAATTGTTGCTGTGCAATAAAGGTCTAAATGACAGAGTCAAAATGAGATGTCTTTATATCAAAACAACATAGAACGCTGAAACAATTTGTTTAGACTTCCCCCATCAAAACAGTTTGTCAAAACTGACATGTTCCCCAAAATATTTCCATTTTGATAAAGCAGCATTTTGACAGAAAACAGCTAAATCTGAACATTTTCAATCAGTTTGTTGGAACAACAAATCCCAGGGAACCAGGTCCCAGACTAGTTGTGAGAATGGGCTTTTTTTTTTTTGCATTCGTGTTTCTGCCCCCAACTTACGGTCATCTCAAGGGGCATGCAGATTTGACAATACTCACTACAGTGTCTAATCAAAGAAAAACAAACAAACAAAATCAAAAGGTAATTAGTGGGTTACTTTCATTTTTCATGAAAATGGTTGGTTTTTATGGCTTCCTCCACGTGCTTTCAGGAAAAAGTGTGGATACAGACATCCTCAAAGAGCTTTCTTCAAAATTCCAACCATCTTCTATTCTCACACCAGCAGATTCTATATTTTGAAACAGATCACAAAACGACAAAAAGAAGTATAAAAAGCTCTTGATCTGTTTTTCCTAGTTACAAAGCCATAAATACCAAGAGAGCAACTTCAAGGCTCCAATTATCAATTTCTATGCATTTATCTTAAACACGGAAAACCTCTGAAGAACATAATATTATATAGTGAATTTTCATGGAAATCATGAAACTTATAAGGAACTACATATTGAAGAATGAATGAACATTCAAAACATATTTCTGGAGTCAACAGTTATGGTCCAAATCATATGGATTTATGATAGACCAATAAGGAGGTGTTAGAAGGTAATGAGATAGTGTAAGCGTAAGCGTGTAAGTAGCTGATGCACGCTGTTGGAAGAAGATGCTCTATAGCATTAACTGACTAGAGGCTAATTATCCCATAAGCTTTTACATATAGAACTTTAAAAATGTGTAAACCTCAAATGAACCTTATTTGCTTAGAATATACAGGCTACTTCATATACTCCATGACTCTTTAAATCAAGATTTTACAACAAAGTTTTCAAAACATTTGGCTCTGAGGTTTCTTTTTTCTTTTTTCTTTTGCCATCCCAAACAAACTGATCCAAATTCTCAAGGAAAAGCTAATGTACAGACTTTACTCCCTGTACATTCAGGTCTGCCTGCACCAGCACCCTTAGCTCTGAGCACACATGCAACTCACGTTGACTTTGTGCACTTGTGCAGCTGCTGCAATGAGAGGACACATTCCCTTGAATTAGATACTACGTTTTAAATTTGGCAAGTAGAACCCAAATAAATTTAGTAAAGCTTCACAGGTAATGCTTCACGTGCAGCTGCAAGACTAGATCAGTAGGAATAGATGCTTTGATTAGATATGATCCCATCCTCTTATATCAGTACCAATGAAGACACAAACATATGCTTCAAGTTCTCATCTTAAAAAATACTTACTGCTTTATCTATGTAACTATATCAAATTTAAATGTGTTTCAACCATTATCCTTTCTGCTGCCATTCCAGGTTTCCAAAAATGACCCATTTACAATCTCCTGGTCAAAGCAAGACGACAAGGACAAAATCTATCCCATTGTCCATAGGATATTTTACTTCCTACAAACCTTTGAGTCATTTGCAGATTGCCTGTTCCCCTTGGATTTCTCTAGTCCTTAATTATTTTTTTCTTGTTAATAGTAAGACGGCAGCAGCGGGGTTGTGTATTACAATTCATTTTTTGAAGCTTTCTCTGCTATACCTCCAACCCACCCGTGGGGTCTATGGATAGAAGAGATGGGCATGGATATGGGATGCAGTTGCAAAAAAGTGTGCGTGTGATGGGATATTATCTTGAGGTTACTTATTTAGATCTTCTGTTAGACCTTCTTCTAGCAAGGTCATCATGCTTTGCCCAGCAGGAAAATGCTTCTCAAAGGGTCACCCCCATCAACTGCTGAGGCATTTCCACTCCATAGATCCAACTCTGGTAGATAAAAATACTTTACAGAAACAAATATGCTCTAAACTCTAGAGCCTACTGCTCTTTAGAAGTTAAACTGCCCACGATGAGAAATTTGGCAAATAAATCCTAGCATCACAGCAATCCACGTGCCGTTAACCCAGATCAACTGAGGAGCAACCATCTCTCTCACCATGCCCGTAAACAAGGTAAACAAGTCACAATAAATGACTCACCTCATAAGTACCGTGATTAGTTACTCTCCTTCAGTTAAAATCAATAACCTACTTGTGCTGGGAGGATTATAAAAATAAATAATAAATAATAAATGCTTGCTTGGAAGTGCATGAATGGGAGAGGAGGGAGAGCAAGAGGTAGGTGGGAGTCTGCACAAGCTCATCTCTCCCCAACATGACCTTGAAGGACATCGATGGACACGGCGCCACCCAGCACATGCTCAGGGATGCACCAGAATCAATCCTGGGTAACTAAAACTTCTTCATTGTCAAGAACAGTGCTGTAATTCAAGCAGGAATAGCTCACTTGTGAAAGCCAGGTGATGCCCGGCACTCAAGAGCTCTGAATGAGCCGTATCACCACGGGGACTCCTGTATCATCAGCATCATTGTCCATTAGGGCAACGGCTTGCTGTGAAGATGCACGTCCACATGCTGTGGTTCTCTCCACATCACCCCAAGCCGTCCCGTAAACCCCTTGATTATTTGTTGTTTATCCCCCTCTGCACTAACCATGGTGCCCAATGCACGGCAAAGTCTTGATGATTGCCTTGTCTAATGAAGACTTGGGGATAGGGGGAACCTGATATTTTGATTGCAATTTCGAAACCTGTTTTTAACCCATGAAGAAAACAAAAACATCGCAAGAGCTCTGTTTTCCAGACAAAATCAGTGCCATAACCAAACTGCTCAGATATGGCCACTCTGCAGGTTCAGCTGCTCTTTTCCAGGATGTGTCCCTATCACACAAAGAGATAGAAAAGGTATTTAAATCACCTTTGCACTGAGGCATTGAGATTTGCCTCTGAAAGTAGACAGGAACAGATTCCATGCAAAATTCTCATTCAAATATTCCCCAAGGATCAGAGGGGATGCACACATGCCCTTCCCAATTCCCAAACTGAGAGTACCTACAGTACTTCACACGCCATCCACCACTAACTCCAGAGCAGTAACACAACAAGAGGGGAACAAACACCTCCATAGGCCAAAGTCAGTAATTTTCACATCCATCCCCAGACAAATTACCTCCAAAACCAGCAGCCGTCCAGCTGTCTGCTTGGTCCGTTCCCTGAATTAGTACTATGAATTTTTTGACGTCCTACCCTTTCCAGGCAGGCCGGACCCAAATCAACTCTGTACCATGACCGTGTGCAAAAGTTATGGGACACTCTGGGAGAGGATGTCACTATAAGCACAAGCATCATGCCCACAGCTCTGACCTCACGCCTCCAAATTTCACCAAATTATTTCATGCTCTAAGAGCCTTTTCTCATTTCTAAAGCCCACAGCCGTATACTGAAGGATGTTCTTGGGAGACAACCATAAAATGCAACCAATTTACAGCAATGTCCTCGTGTAAAGCATCAGACCAGCTCACTGCACAATTGCCTTTCTTTCCCTGTAACGCCAGGAGACTACAGTATAAATTCAATATGAACACTCATACTAGCATATAAACACATATATACAGCGACTCAGAGTTCAAGAAATACATCCCAGTGGGGTTTTGTTTGTTTGTTTTCTCCCTATTTATAATAGGGGGAAAAAAAGGAGCAAAGATGATGCTTATACTTTATTATAGGCATCAGACTGTTAAAGATTACAGAAGAATAATCAAGACAATCTGGTGGGAAGCTCCAAGAAGAAGAAGAAAAAAAAAAAAGATGCACTTTCTGGTGGGTGGTTAAAGCATCAGACTAAGAGGCTGACTTACTTTATTATTATTAATATTATCATTATTATTACTACCAAGACACGCCACTAGACATGCATGAGGCCCAGGGGTTCGTCAAAAGCACATTTCTGGCTTTCAGTCTTTCTTCCCTTAAACAGAAGCTATATGTAAGGGTGCAGCTCACCCTACATCACCAATAGTCTGGCATTACCAAAGACTATTTAGCATTACATCAGGTTAAGTTCTCTTTTTCGCTTGTCACAACTGCAGCCCTTCATCTGTGCCATCCTCCATATGAAATCCCTGACAGGGCTCAGGCATGAGGCTGGTACCCAAGAACAGAGTGCTGGGTGGTACAAATGACAAACTGGGTCCAATTTAAGGATTGGTCCTTCGTTCTCCACAAATCTCACCCAGACCTTGCAGGATCCTTCAAAAAAAGCAATCAAGGTTCATTCACTGTGACCTTGCTTTGTGAATACCCCGTGAAACCAGAAATATCTGTAAAAGAGTACATCTAGCACTCTGCAACGTATTCAGTAATTAATCAGAATTGTATTGCCTGCTTCTAATGATCAAATCCCATTTAATCACTTTAGAGCCTCTCAGACGCGTGACGTAAGTGCTGCGAGTCAGGACCTACAGGGCCTTATGAGCATTCATCACACATCCTTCCCAAAATTAATGGTACAGTCCTCACAAATCCAGGCCCCATGAGGTGCTTAACATCCTCTGCATAAGATCTAATTTCATAATCATCATAACACCATCAAAGAAATACTTCATCTCTGCACATTTTGCGCTTGCTAAACATGCAGTTTCCTCACTTGCAACTAGAAAAGGGCTTGAACTATAAATCCCAGGATCAAAAAAAAAAAGCTTTAGAACTGAATCTGAGATCCCATGCAATATTAGTCAAGACATCATCAGACATGCAACTACAAGTTGCAGCATTTAAAACATCAGTAGCTTTTCCATAACACTCCAAGCCTCCTTTGACTTCTAAAATATTAGGTTCCCCAAGGCTCCCCTCATTTCAGGAGATACCAACTGCAGATAATGATGCTGTGATGTCCCCAAATCTTTTCCTCACTAAACTGAAGGTTCCTAAAGCTCAGGGGAGAACTATGGCTCAGCTGGTTTCCAGTGTCTTGATCTCATCTTTAGGGCACAAGGTTTCCTCCAAGCTTTTCTGGCTTACTTGCTTCTCAGTAAGTTTTCTATGTGTTCTGTTGGAATGAGAGCTCCTAGATGGAGCCACCTGCTAACGCCAACGCTGACAAGTTCAATGACAACAGCAACAACTGCAGAACCTCCTTCTCATCTCTGCAGGACCTATGCTCACCATGAGCAAGTCTCTTGATTAAGCTATATGCAACAGGTAGCACAAACCATTTTCTGATTTTGGAAAGTGTTCTCCCTGGATACATCTTCTATACAAGCTCCTGCACATTGTGAAGTAATTGCATTTTTATGCCAAAAACCTAAAACAATGACTTTTCCTGTGTTTGTTCAGTCATTTCCAACACTGCAGGTAGGACACAAGGCATTTTTCACTCCAAACATAGAAGGCCTCATGAAACCACAGGTCATGAGCTCAACTGTCAATCAGGAAGCCACTTTCCAGCACATCCTTATTGGTTAATTCACCCATTTATAATTTGTGGCCAAAATAAAGCAGACGGGAACAAGGGAGGAAAATGGGAGGGCAAGGACAGAAAAGGAAATTGTCTGGGAATCCACAGCAAAATCCTTCCTAATTCCATGGAACAGGGGCCAGACTGACCTAGAATTTGGAATCTATATGCTTTGGGAAGCAAGCCCCTTCTGCAGCGGCGGTGAGCCCATGTTATCATGCGTAATGAGAGGAGAACCAAGCACGAGTCACAGCTGGCTCGGGACCACGCTGCCGCTGGCATCTGCCACTAGCAGCCTCCCCACACTGCTATCCGCAAGCTGCTGATGCTCAACTCCAGAGGTGCCCCTCATCAGGCATCTGAAGGGCATGGGATGCTGAAGACGTTCTACCAGGCACCTTGAGCCGTCCTTGGTCTAACGGGGCACAGAATAACCTCTAAAGACTGCCCAGCTCTAGGAGGCATGAAATCATCTTCAACCTGATCGAAACAACCTGCTGCAAAAACATGTACGTCACCTTCTCCTCTTCCACTGCAATATGCAAAAACATTCATTCTCCTCCAATATATAGCCCCAAAATTACACCTAGGTTAAAACATAGATGTCTGTTTTTTTTTTTTTTTAACGTCCACTTAAAGCTTCCTCAGTTACTGATGCCAGCCCTCCTCTTCATCAAGGCTCAGGAGTGTGGCACAAGCCAACGAAGACCTACTTTATCCAGCCCAGAGGGACAATCTTTCATTTTCAAAGTTGCTTACCATGTAAAAAAGAAGTAGTTTCTACACCACCAGTGGAAACATCAAAAAAGCGCATTTTTACTCCTTTCTATAGGAAAACAAGCCAAGAAGTGTGCAATTCCATGCACCTGTGGAACAATGTGGAACAAGACCACCATGCCTTGCAAAGGCACAAGAGACTGTCCACATCTCAGCTGGTTCTCAGCTCACTGAGCAGCTCTGCTCTCAGTTGCCTTCCCAAAACTGGCTTTGCTTTGTGGGCATCTCTTCTTTTTAATCTCCTTAGTTGTTCTTTCTTTCCCCGCCTTAGCTCTGTAAGAACCATGTAGCCATAGACGACCAAGCGCAACATCAGTTTGCCGTGATTTTTCCAAGCATTGCAAAGATGGAGAACACGGAGGCAAGAGATTTCCCAGCGTTGTCCCAGGTACCTGTTGTGAAAGCCAAACATGAAGCAATCCCCCAGCCCGAAGATCATCGTTGGCCCATAAAGAGCATCAACTTCCTAAGTGTATATGGTAATCCAACTCAAGAGATTTGACTCATCTCCCCCAAAGCATAACGAAAACCTCACCCAAGGGCACAACCAACATGCAGGGACATGAGCATATCAAAGGGTGGTTGCCTCCTTGAGTTGTAGGATCACAAAAAAAAACAGCCCCTGGAAACCCAGACGCACACCACACGGGTGGGATGGATCAAATCATTCCCACTTTGGTACTCAAGCACTTTCCAACAGAAAAATAGGTATCAGGAGAAAAAGAGAGTCAAGTACAGCCCTGTGTACAGAAATGAACTAATATCAAGCTTGACTGAAAAAGTTGATTAAATTAGTTTAATTTAAAAGCCCAAACAAACCCTGAAGGAGGTTCTTTGTTTATTGCTTTTACTGACAGCACGTGTTACTGAAGAAGCACCATGTGGGCATGAAATATTTATTCATTAAATCTTTCATAAAGCCGCACACTATTGGTTTCACTCCAGATATATTTATAACTTGTCATGGTCCAGGAAAAATGCTGGTTTTCCTCCCTCCCCATCCAGACTGTCTATAAAGGGTTTGGCTTTGAGTTTCCATCACAATCACCATCCTTGGTCCTACTATGGCTCGTGTGCAATGTGCTACTTCTTTAATTCTAATAGTTGCAATTAATAATAGGATAGCTGCAATTAAAATAGCTCTCTGCACTACCCAACATAGACTACCATAGAGTTGCAAGCACACTGCCATTTCATTGCATTGTCACCCACGTAGGTATAAAGGGAAAGCTCAGGGTGAAGACCCACCAACACTGGCAAAGGGAGAACCAAGGCAGAAAAGCAGATTTAACCCTGGGGAAATGTGGATGGTGTTGAAGCATCTCCTTTCTCAGTGGAGCCTGGGGACATCAGCGCTATACAGCAGCGTGGAATTGCTAAAGTCTATGGCAAGAACACATGCCCAGTTGAAAGGTCATACTCTTAAACCTCATACTTGCTTAATGGAGCACTTAGAAGAAAGGCAAAATCATACATTTGTATGGGAAGGCATCACATGTTGGGTGCAATATGAGGAAACCAGAGCCATGCCAGCCAGAAGACACATGCCTAGAGGTTTCCCTTCCCTAGCACTAACTGTCCCAGCACAGCCATGCATCCAAGAAAATCAAAACCAGTCTGCAAGGGCACTTGGTTTAGTCCTGTCACACGCCAAGCCATTTGCTATCAAAACTCATTCCATCAGCAAAACCCCTTCTTGAACCCTCTCTTGGCCAGAGGCCAGCCTAGGGATCCAGCCCATGTTCCACACTGGGGTAATAACGCACTAGCATAAGGAGGGTTGTACTATCCTCAGCACTCATCATAAATAAAAAAAGCCTAATACAGTTCTACTATAGTTGAACTGCCTGCAGGGTTCATAGTGGAATGAGATGCTGTAGTCAGAAATAGACAGCAAGACATATTTTTATCCATAAGAATAAAGATAAAAAATACAAGCATGATCTGTATTAAGACCACGCATGGCAAACTGCAACAGTGAAACCATCACACAATTGCACTGGTGTTTAACTGGGTGTAAGCCAAGCTTAAATTTCCCCATATAACCTTGAGCAAGATAAATGCAGCCCAAACTGGGTGCAAACTGGGCAGTATTGGTGCAGTGCAGGGTCGTGCAAGAACTGATGGCCATGGCACGTACCCTCCCTCATCAGGCTGCCCGTTTCCCTTCCTCCATTTGTTGGCAAGAATAAGTAAACAGAAACACAGTGCAAGCAGATGTTGTTGTCCCTACAAACCCAGCTTGCTGGAACCGCTTCTGCTGAGAGCACTTCTCCGTGGAAAGCTAGATTTTGATTAAAGATGGTTTTCTTGTTTTTGATAAGCAGAGCTTACGCTGTGTTCAAGCTCTGGACTTTTTTTTTTTTTTTTTTTTCTGAAAACCCAAAGCATCCTGTGGGCTTTTGCAAAATGACTGACTCCTCGGTAGGTACCACATTGCAAAAAAAATAATAAAAAAAAAAAGAATAATATTGAGGAAAAATAACCATCCCGTCTAAGACTCAAGCAACAAACACATTTCATTTCCCACTCCCATTTCTTTGCCTGAGCCTCCCATGAAAAACTCCAGTCTTCCTTGCAGAGCAGCCTCATCCCTGCAAGGCTGCAAAGCTGTGTGAAAACCACTGCATTTAATAAAACATCCTACGTGCATGTTTTGCGAGGCCTGTTCCTGTGGCCATGCCATGCCACATCTCCACCACACGTCAACGACCACCTACACTCCCAAAAAACACACAGCGGTGCGTTACACCCAGCCTACCCCCACAGGGCCCAAACCGCACCAAAACAGGAAGGGAAAACTCCCGTGGGCACCATAATTAAAATAATTTTTTATTTTTTATGCCCCTGTGAGGGGGTAGACCCCAAGCCTCGATGCACCCCGGTAATTTCCAGCTGCTGCAGGGTCCCAAGAGCCAGCGCAGCCAGACCAACACTATTCTTGCTAGGGCAAACTGCAGCCCAAAACCCCCATGCTGTTCAGTCAAAGCTGGGGCCGCTTTTCCTTCCTCTCTTCTCTTGCCCACTGTAATCATTAGGAGATCTCAGAAAGGAGAAAAAAAGGCAAAAAAAAAGGCAAAAAAAAAGCTATTTTTATATGCTCATTAAGAATAATCTGCTAAATGCTCTGTGCCAAAGCATAAAGCTGCCTACTATGCTAATAGAATATTTGACATTTATTTGCTGACTAGTTATTTATGCTAACGTCACCCCTGCATAATTAATACTCTGCTAAAGCAGACTTGAAAAGCACATATCAAATACTGCACAAGGAGTCATTCGCAGTGTTTAAAATAAAGAAATCCTACAATCTATTTACACTAGGTTAGGCTCAACTCGGTTTTGATGGAAAAAGAAGATAAGGATTAGGCAAAGATGACAAAAAAAAAAAAAAAACCCACTGCATAAAATACTTCAGCAATATCCACAGCATTTGGCAGCAGAACCTGCCCAAGAAGATTTCCGAGTTTCATTTTACTTGGCTCAGGGATCTGGTTCATAGCTGATGTAAACCAGTATAAACTCAGTGCATGCCTACTGATCTTCTCTGGCCCCAAGCTCTTCAGAAGCAATATTTCAGGTAAGTCTCCAGTAAAAGAGCTAAACCAGGGCCAAAACTGCTCTTAATTACACTGGTAGAAAAGCAAAGTTATCTCAGATAAGCCGATGGAGACAAGCCAGCTCCCCGAAGACAAAGGTGCATGCTGCCTATCTGATCCCTCTACCTAAATTTTAATTATGGTGCTTCAAGCACAACTAAAATTTTATATCCTGGGGCATGAAATTAGCAGGAAGCAATAGGAGGAGCACAGGAAAGTGGTTTTGGTTAAAATACATTCAAGATCCCACCTTCCCTGGAGGTGAGCAGCTCCAGAGGTGGGCAACACCTGGTGGATTCATTTTAGAAAGTCAAACAGTGCCTCCTACCATGAGATAAATAAGAAAAAAAAAGGAATAAAAGAAGTTAAATTGCTCTTTTCACCCATTTCCTGTTTTTCACACAGCAACACAGTAGACGATCATGGATTACACGCAAACCAAGGGGTCTTCATAGCTCAAGTTCTGAGACGGTCAACTGTATCTGCTTGTCCTCTCCCTTTACAAGGGGCAATGCTCAAATTTTCAACGTTCCGTGGGTAACAAGACTTAGGAGGTGACAGTTTTTCAACAGCCTGCTTGGTTCTGTGCTAACAAGGAGGCTGGTGCTGGGGAAAGACGCATGAGGCTATGAAGGCTGGCCTTATTCGTAAAGGAAACCTTCTTATTTTGGTCTAAACTAACTGATGGTGACCTAAGTCACCCCTCACTCAAACAGGGTAGAGGCCAATCCCCACATTATCATTGCAGCTGACGAACGTTTGCATCAAGCTGCCCTTCCTCATAGGAAATGCCACCGAAGGACCTCAAGAGAAAGGAGGAAAAAAAGAAAAAAAAAATAATCACATTGAGCTGCATGAGGCAGCATCTACCCTTCGGTCTGCACCCTCGGTTAATATGCAAGAAGAAACCTCCGTCCCAGGACGTGACTTCGGCACTGCTCAGTGCCAGAGCTACGGACCATAAGGACAGCTTCACACTTTCCTCGAGCCGGTTCATGAATAAACATCCCGTTCATTCAAATGAGTTCTACATTAACTCATTTAAATAATTTTCATTTTGCTTTGAATGGTAAACAGATCTATTCTGCCAGGATAGTTTGAGTTTGCAATTCAAATTACACACCGATTTGTAATGAGAAAAATATAATTAATGGCAAAGCTTGCAGTAACTACAGTTTTACTCCTTTGATTTCAAGCAGGGAAGGGAGGTGGGGGGGATGCATGCAGCCACACACATCCTCATGTCCCTCTTCCATAAGTCAGTGCATTTTACTGCAAACCAGAGTATTTTAGCCCTTGGTCCTGTTGTACTAGAATGTCATGGCAGGGACATAACGTGACTTGACATTATATTCACAGTCACCATGATGCAATGCTAACGTCACCCCATAAATAACAACCTAACAGTCTGTAAATTAAATGACTTCCGCCTATTAGGATCATAAACAATAATTATTTGGCAGCTGCCCCTTGAAAGCTCTCTGTGCTGAACGTTAAATCAAGCTCCACTGATTTGATAAACTGAATAGGGTGGTTTTGATTGTAATTTTGTTTTTAATTTTTATTTCATGCCCCCTCCAATCTCTCCCCCATCCAATGAAACTCGTGGCATCCCATTTGCAAGACTCACGTCGATCACTCCTATCTGCTTCTCAAGCAGAAACAGAGCCTTGTCCTGCTGCTGGAAACCTGCCAGGTGCACGAGTTCCTCTGTGCAGACCTGCTTATTAACCAGAGCCTTCAACAAACCCTAATGACAACTAACCATCCCTGGCCACGCTGCTTGTACTTCGTGGTCTAGTCTTGTCATTAATCTGTGCACAATCAGGCCTTTGGAATCGCATTAACCTGGATCTGACTTTGGGGTCTTTCCAAGGTTTGGCAACAAAAGAGTGCACGATGCTAAATGCAAGACACTTTGGTGGTGTTTGGGTAAAACAGCACTTGCTCCTGTAGCAATGCAAGGTCAGGTCTTGCAGTCCTCACCACATAAAACCCTGGGCTGCAATGAAGTTTGACTCAAAAGCAAGCATGTTCACTGACTGTAAAAAGGACAACCACAGGAGTAACTTCAGACATCCAAGTACAACGAGTCTACTACTCATAAAGCACTTTTAAAAACTAGTCTGAGCCCATTTCTCCCTAGAGCAGACAAGGATCACTTTGAAAACCCAGGTTCTTCACCGAGGAACCTCAATGGGAGCAACATTCTTTTGAAAACCCACCTTGGGCTCCAGGGCCGAATCCAATGGGCAAACACTCGTGGGGATCACAGTGACTCAGAGACATTTTGGACCTCTACTTTTCACAAGTGAGAGGGAGGTCCCAAAGGCTCAGATCACCTGGGCATTTTTAAACATCTCATTTCCAAACACAACTTCAACTCTTAGACCTTCAAATCTCTCCTGAAATTGCAATTCGGACATTTAAGTTAATTTGCTTTTTCTGGAAACTCTACTAAAATCTATTCAATAAAGCTTATTCCTTGAGAAGATGGAAGAAAACAAACAAACAAACAAGACAAAAAGGATCAAGATAGTTTTCCAAATTTTGGGTCCACCGCAGCATACAGCTGCACTGCAAGCCCAAGGAGAACGGATATACGACACACTGCATATCCGTGGTCATTCAAGCTGACACATACAAGTGCTCACAGCCCAAAGGGCAGATTCCAACATTTCCACGAAAAGTAGTTGCCTCCAGTCATAAAACAATCATTATTTTCTATTACAACAGTCAATAAAATCTCTCACCCCTTGACCCTGGCATTCTGAGCTTTAGTTTACTGCAGTGTACGCTTTCTGGCGACATTGATTACAATCCATGTAATAAAAGGTAGTTTAAGAGACCAATAAAAAAAAAAAAATCTAATCCTTCTCATGTTAGCTTGATTTATCACTGTTACGCCCACAGATTTCTCAGCTGTATCTGTCTTAAAGACTTTCTTTTTTCTCTCCCTTCTTTTCAGGCAGTCAATTCTCTGTTGGTTCAGAGGACACAGTCAGACCAGAAGCAGCCCAGAGATAACAGACTATCTCAGGATGAGCATATGCAAGACAGGAATGAGTCTTTCAGTCCTGGTTTGAGCTGAAACAGTCCCCTACAGCTCATTTCAGTAGAAACTGAGGTAAAACTAGGAGAAACCACAAGACACAAATAGCACACAGACGTTCTCAATGGTCACGCGCAACAAAGAGTCATCATCAGCAGAATCCTTAAATGAGGCTTCTCTTAAACACATGAACAACTTGGAAGCTAAATACCTTGCTTCTCCAACCTTCAAAAAAAAGGATGCTTGGAAGAAAGAGCAGTTTTTAGACAATATTTTTCTTATACACTGGAGAGCAAGTCATATTTCTAAAGAAACTGTTCCATATCAGTCACTGATCTATGAGTTTTGCCTTCAGCTTCTGTGCATCTAAGAGCTGTTATGATCATGAGGTGCCCTAACTGATACTGCCCAAATCCTTCTGGCTTTAATCTGTGTATCTACCATTGGAATCAAAAGCTGCAGGATACTAGCAGTGGAGGGCTTTTAACTTGCAGAATAAAACTTTTGGAGAGTTTTGGAGAGTGCACAGGCAAATTCTGATTTTATTTACATTCAATTTGAACAGAGAATTAAAAAAAAAAAAAAAAAAGTCATTCCATTCTAGAACTACAAAACAATTTTCTCCCTGCTCTCCAGCAGACAAAATAATAACAATTTTTGCAATTCCACCCTTCCTTATTAAAGCAGCTTCCTACAGAAGCTTTTGTTCTTAGCAGTTAGGGGAAAATTCCATTTCTAGATGGACTGAATCATCCACTGACCTGCAGACACCTGACCCTGAATTGTTGTACAACAATTCCTGCAGAGTCGCATCACCCAACACCAGCTGAGGCCCTGGAGATTGACCCATTCCAGATGGACTGGAAGTCTGGAGTTTCATCATCAGACCAATACCAGAACACGACCCTGGCAAAACGTGCGGAACTCACCATCTGGAGGCATCAGGACCTTGTTGTTCTGCGTACACCAGCCCACAGGGTGAAGATCTGCTGTCATCACGTCGCACCAGAAATCTGCCCTGCGGTCCTCTCCATAGCCGCAGTAACGAAGCAGTAAGAGCTGTCCACATGTTGTAATGATCGTAGCTACCCAATACGTGTCTGGATTGCTCTTGTTGGCCACTTCTAATTTCATTCCTGGCTGGAAACTGCTTTGAAGGCTTATTTCGACCTTACAAAAATGAGGAAAGTCATGGTGTTACTTTTATTTTTCCCTTGCAAGGACACCCCTCCCTAGACCAGCAAGATGGCACTGCCTGTAAAGAGTAGATCTGGGGCGGCCAGTTGTTGGTTGTGATCCTTAACCCAACCACTTCCCTGGCAACCTACCCAGGTAGGACCATTGCTGGCACACACACCCATGATGCAAGGTCCTATATGCTCATCAGATAACTATATGCTATAAGGTAACTATCAGTTACCTTAGGTGTACTATACCTGACAGAGGGCTGGCACATGGCTAAGTATTGTAAATCTCACTAAAGATGGCAAGAAACGAGAAGCATGACCCAAGGGAGGTTTATACTTTTAATACTGCAAAGCTCCATCAGGCAACTGACGAGTGCAATGGCAGACTTTGAGCTTAAGACCAGCTATAATAATTATATAATTACATATAATTACATAGTTTGCAGTATATTTAATTGTACATATAGAAACACTGAAGCACCCCTTGAGTTTTGGTAAGCATCAATTTACAGCAAATTTGGGCTCACAGGCTGAAGGCCATCGTCAGGGCACAGGTAACTTGGCAAGGACACTGGAGATGCCAGTGCATCTCCCCCAGGACACTGCAGGAGTAGCTGCAGAACGTTAAGGCCTGCTGTGTGCACATCTGTAACTTATCTCCCAAGAGCTGGTGGGATATTTCCAGCTGATAAAGAGGTAGGAGATGGTCCAGCGGCTCAGGTGCCAGCCTTGTCTTCAGAGATCCATCCAAAACAGTGACTGCTAGCTTTAATTGGTCAAAAGATACAGTCTTGTTATTCTAAAGATCCTCAGAAAGAATCCAAGTCAGTCCCCACTTCAGTTTGTGCCCAGGACTTCCCTGAAAACAAGGAGGAACAACCATGCATAGAGCTTACAAGGCACCAACCAAGCACGTACGTGTTTGAATGAGGTGTGGGGAGCAGCGTGGGCCCCGGTTTCCTCCAGGAATTCATCCCAGTTGAAGTCTGTGTCCTCAATGCTTGAGCCATCATCTGCTCAATAGGGAAGGAAAATATATATATATATATACACACATATATATACATAATGAAAGGAAAAGCAAACTACCACATAGCCAAAGAAAGTAAAAGTTCTAATAGTGAGGATGGAGAGCAGTGATACAAACAGGGGTCCTCCAGGATGGGCAATTACACAAGCACTTCCCTGCAAAAAACCCAGCACTGCTCTCCAGACCGTGGGTGCCTCTTTGCACCTTGCTCTTATCGTTGCCTTGTTGCCCCAGTCCTGCCCCACGAAGAAGGGGCTTTTTGTTATATACTCACTGTGCAGAGCAGAACAGAGACCTCAAAGCAACACGGAAACACACACAGTAATTAAAAATAAATCTTCTTTCACTTACAGAGAAAAGGAAAAAAAATCAGCCAAATCCAATTGCTTTCATTTTGTTTCCAGGCAATCTCACAAACCTTGGTTCTATCCCCAGAGCAAAAATATTTACAGCCTAGCAAGGAGCCCTTTGCAATAAGCATTTATCAGGCAAACTCAGCGAGACCCTTACCTGCCCAAACATTCATCAGCGTGGTCATGATGTAATTAAAGTGACTCATGACAAACTGAATTAAGAAACCTCCCCGGACAGTTTTATGAAGAAAACGGCACGGTTAATTTATTGCAATTATTGCTACAGGTCTCTAGTTTTCAGAACCAGAAAATTATAGTGTGCAGTGGGAATCTCTCATTATTAAAGGGGGAAGAAATAGGTTTTCTTTCCCACCCATGGAGCAAGACTCATTGATATAAGGGGAAAAAAAGTATATCAGAGGAGGGTTTTTGAGACAGAGATGGCAGAAGGGAAAAATCTGTCTGGGAGTTTAAAGAGGAGCATTGAGCCGTCACCACTGTTAAACACTTTTCACATCACTGTATCAAGACCAAGGTCTAATTCCTTGCCATAAACTCAATTAACCTTCTTAAATATGAAGCCATAAATCAGCATTTACTCCAGTGACAAGGTGGGTACTCTTACAACTCTCCCGCTCAGTAGGACAAGTGGCAATGCAGCCCCCATGACTACAATCTGAAAAGAGGCAAAGATCAACACCCAAGTAAATGACAGGTTGGTTTTTTATTTCTTACAATTATCAGAAGAACTTCCAGGCATGACAGAAGCCGGGTCATTTCAAAGCCTCAAACCAGAAGGAGAGGTTTCCCGATTTTTTGAAATGAAAGAGAAGTGCCAGCTTAGCCACAAGGCAGTTGCTTGCTGCAAAAATCATTAAGAGTTTTCCTCACCTGTATCGAGCAGAGCAGGCAACTTGGATGAACTGGGCAATCCTTCAGCCTTAATAATCTATAATTCTGAGGAGTCAGTGTTTTAAAGATACACAGGTTTTGAGAGCTTAGCCTCCAAAACAAGGCATGGTAGCCCACAAGTGGATGGGCTGAGGTGGGGAAGAGGGCAGTTATCCCAGGATTAAAATTTCTCTTGTGTATAAGCAACTTTCTACTCCAAGCTGAACCAATCCCAATGCTGTCAGAACTCAGTAACCGAACGTCCCTCAAGTCCAGGAAGCTAAGGACTACGGAATCTAAGGACGAGGTCTCTGCTGAAAAGTATTTAGGGATTTAAGCTACTTGACTCCACTTCTGTGCAGAAGAGCCTACATTTGATGTGAAAAACAAAAGGCAAAAAGCCACAACTGCAAACGCCTCCCATGTGCTACCAAGAGAACGTGCCCCCATGGCGAGCCAGAGTCTGCACAAAGGCAGGTTTTTGGACATTCTCCTTCTTGCCAATGGTTCCCCTCTGCTGACTTTCTTCTTGTTGCTGCACCCATCTGCTCTATGGTGTGAGAAGAGGCTCTCAAAATCCAAAGGACACCTCCAAGTCAGGACATCTGACTTGACAGAACATCTCCATAGAGCTCTGGGCTCTATCTGCTCAACGGCTCCACTTTAGGGCACCACAAGACTCCCTCGGCCCTTGATGATCCTAGTATTTTCACTGTTTTTATTCCTGCCTTTTGCTCTAACCTGTTTTGGCAAGTCTAGACAGTATCTCTCTTTCTTCTAGCCTTCTGTGAAAAGGACTCCTTCCCATAAGGCTATCCAAGGGATTTTAAAATAGTAAGTACATAACCTGCAGCCCTTGTAAGAAGCAATGCTGACAATGTTTCCTGCAGGATTTGCCAACAGAGTTAGTCATGTCGGCACTACAAATGTTAGTTATGGATACAAGAAGGCTTCCTACCCTTCTCATTGCCCATTTTGGTGCGCTGCTAGCACACTAGACATGGGATCACAACCCACACCACCATGGGCCATCCCACCACAGAGGCCCTGCTGCTTCCAGCTGGGATGTAAAGAAAATGAAAAGGGAAGAGCAGAGATAAGGTGCTGAACTAAAGATAACCCCAATCCATGCTGGAGGACAAGTGGCCATTTCTGGCATGCGCACATGTAGCACGTTCAGATCCAATCCAGAAAAACTCATGGATAACATTTGCTTTTTAAAAGTGCCACAGTCCTCTCTTTTCTAAATCCAAATAATGATGCTCCAGGACCCCAAAGGAGCTGCAGGTTTCGCTCGCTGCCAGTCCCTTTCGGCCTGGCACATTCACAAGTCTGACTCCTCTACCGTGTTTTATCTGCAGACTTTATCAGGAAATTACTTTTATAAGGTCTGTAAAAATAATGTCAGGGAGCTCATTTATCATGGCATCAGTGTTTTATTTTGCTTCATTTTATCACAGAGGATTGGGAAGGGACTCTAAGCTTCCCAAATAATTTTTATGCATTCTGTTCCTTTCTAAAAATATTACAGTGGTGCCATCCAGAGCAGAGAGTGTGGCCCAGGGATTAGCCCAAGGTTTAGATCCAGTGACATACACCCAACCCCATCAGTTCACGCAACAGGACTACACATAAACCCCTTAATACATCCAAAAAATAAACTAAAATAAAAAAAAAAAATCCATTCTCTTGCTAATGTCTCTCAAGTGTCTGGAGATACCCAGATTAAGAGATAGGTATCCAAATACAAAATCTCTAATATACAATGATCATTATTGTGCCTATTTGAGGCACGGTGGTGACAAAGCCAATCCGTTCATCAAGTCTCGAGCCACGCACCCCAAACACCAAGTCCTGGCTTTACTGCAGAGCTGCAAAACCTCAGGTGCCAGCATTTTGCAGAGCTCCCTGCGAGACGACAAACCTGGCATTAGGCCTATTTTACATATCAGTTCCTTTTCCAATTATTGGTGCTTAGGCTCAACGCTCTTTTTTAATGAAACAGTCAAGCCTGGCTGGCCTACAATATGGTGTTGTATAAACAAGCCTAGGCTGGCAAATAAAAATCAACAAGTCATTACCTGCGAGCCTTTCAATGGCTTTAAATTGCTCTGCAATCCTCCATGCATTAGCTCTATAAAAATGCAACCATTCCAGCTGTCATCAGCCTCTCAGGATGGGTAACTACAGGAAATAAGGTGGATAAAAGACCCACGTTGCTCCAAATGCACAGATTTCTCGTTCCAAAACTGCAGCATTTGTGGCAAATTGCTAAGCCATTTGACTCTACTTATCTTAAGTCAGTAGATACATTCAAGACTTTGTCAGCAAAGGGAAAACTGAAAGATTGTGGTGGCTTGGTGGTTAGAACACTAAGCAAGGACTTGGGAGCAACTCAGATCAAGCACAAATTCCTGCATGGCCTTGGGAGAGTCATCAAGCTCTATCCCCTCAAAGGAACGTAGGAGTCACAGGCTGGGTCCTCCTGTTGCAGGGAAGAGGCCATTAGCCAGTCAAATAAATCTAATAGTATCATTCCCATGAATACAAATGGATCCAGCAGAAATTGGATCACATCTTGGGTCTACTCAGACCTGCCTGAACTAGGGGACATGAATCTCATCTCATAAGAGGGGCTTTCCTCTTGAAGAAGAGCAAGACTTAAGACGCTCCCCTCTGCTCCCACCAGGTTTGGCTTGCTTTGAGCTCAGTGGAGAGAAACAGACAACTCCAGACGAAGGGAATGTGGTATTCTTGTTAAAATAAGGAGATTCTCTTTGAAGATGCATCTCTTTTCCCCCAAGCAGCATCCAAGCAGCATCCAAGCTGCATCAGACAACTAGCTTGTTAGTTCTTTTTTGTTTGTTTTTAAGGCATTTTAAGACATCACAGTTCCAAATTCAGGTTTTTGATTTAAGATGACCCTTGTTTGCCATCCCCATCAGTCACTCTTTGGAAGAGGCCTCTTTCTCCTTCATGACTACATGGGAATTAAGGGCAATATTTACATTCCTATCCAAAGCAACATAAAACAGTCCACATCACTTCCAATGCTCAAGTAGCAGTATAAAACAGCCCGTTTTCATCCTAAAGAGCTTACAGGCAAGGTCACTGCCCCGATCAGAGCTGGCAGTCCAGTTATGACATGGTCTCACATTGACTTTTCTTTTTTTCCTCCCCTTCTTTCCCTTCTTCTTCCTCCCCAACTCATTAGTGAACATGGCAGAGAGCCAAACGCTTTTCATATCTTTCTAATTAGGAAGATCCCCATTGTCCAAGAAAATGGAGAAAAAAAAAATCACTGAGTCTCTAAATGGCCATAAAAAATGAACAAATTGAAAGGTGAGCAGTCAAAATCCTGGGGTGCTGAGAGAGGAGCAGCAAGGGGCAAGGAGAGAGCAAAGGACTTCGCAGCAATGAACAGAAAAGCACGAAAAGGTCTATCGAGGAGAAAAGATGCAGAAGACTCTTAAGGCAAAACAAGAAGAGTTTTAAAGGTGGCAGAGACTTTGCAACACTGCCACCATTGCATCTGAAGAGCATTTATTAGCATTCGACAGTAGCAAGGGCACCAATTTTTATATGTGAACTTTAGGCAGTCCTGAATGCTTTATATAAACTGCACGTACGTGGCTCCTCCAACAGACGTTCTCAGAAGGAAAATGGAACCATCGGGGCCACCTCTGAAAACTGTTCAGATTCCCAAGCTTGCACAAGTCACCACTGCCTATGTGCAAGAAAAGACTTTTCATCTGCCACCTACAACTTAGAATCTTTTGGTTAAGAATCCCTTTTATGGAAATGAAAAAGATTTCTGGAAAAAAAGAGCTCAAGCATACGAACGCCAAGCCAAGCATCGCTGTGCAAAGATGAAACATTTTGCACAGAGTAATGGCTCGATACCTACTGCTCAACCACGTTCTCCCAAAGTGCATCAGCTGAGCTCACAGAACCCTATTCTCAGCCCTATCAACTCAAAAAAAATGACAGAAAATCACACTTTTTTTTTCCCTAGATTAGCTCTCTGTTGGACATAGTCCAACAAGTTCTGATAAGCAGCAGAGAGGGAGCAAGAGAAGAGACAGCAGAAAGAAGGGAGCCCCATTTTGGCCTCAGAAAGACAGCAAGTCAGCTCTAACCAAAACGTGCAACTTGACAGAAGACACAGTCTGCTCCTGCTAAGACTAAATATTGAAAGGTAAATCACCTAATTCCAGAAGAAATCACTGGCAGATAGCACCCAAGGAAGATTTATGCACTTAAATCTCTTCGGTCTCCATGAAAATTCAGCACAGATTTGCAAAGAGGTGTATATGCCTAAGAACATCCATATCTTTATTCATCGAACTTCTTTGCAAGGAAAACAAACAAAAGAAAATGCACAAAACCAAAAATGGTCACTCAATCCATGCCATAAGATAAACCTAAAATGTGAGTATTCAAGCCAGGCATCCTACGTGCCAGGCTGTCACCAACCAGTATCATACCACTCAAAAAAAATCAGAAGCAAAACAAACCAATAAAAATAAACGCAGCCCACCTATAGCCTGTGATTTTTTCCTCAATCATTTAGAGCAAGACTGACACCTTAAGATGACAACACAAGCAATGGTCAAACCTACCCTGAGCTTTTCAGTAGGACCCCTATAGACCCAGAGGCGAACATAATACCAAAGAAGGAATCCCATGGGACAGGATCCATCCATTTTGCATTACATGGATGTTTGCATCCACAGCAGCTGCCCATGGGTCAGTCGGTGGAGAGAAACTGTTGTTTTTACACATAAATTTGCCTGAGTCATTTTGGAGCTAAGCATTAGGAGGAGAGGAACCTCATGGTCTTTTTCTCTCCACTGACTCCAAATGGAAGCTTTGGCAACTCCTCCACATTTACAGTAAAGATGCCAAAACTTAACTGACTTGAGCCTTCAGGTCCCTACCTCAGAGCTGTGCCGTGTTTAGTTATATCCAGGAGCACACAGACAACCAGCTCTCCTGCCTGGACTAACATCTGAAGTCTCCTCGTATGAAACGCCCAAGAGAACAACAACAACAACCAAAAAAAACTATAGGAAGTGATGGTGAAGGATCAAAAAGGAGAGGGAATTTCTAATTCTCAATATCCATTTCTTCTTTTTAACCAAAACAAGGGGGGGGAAAAAAAGGAATAAAAAAGAAAATGAAGCTTGGGAGGGAGACAGAAGGAACACATTATGATCTCCTGAGAAAGATTTCCCATTACTCAACATTTCAATTTTTAGCAGTTAACATTTCCTGAAGAAGATATCCAGAAGAAAAGCTCAAACTTCCTGACCCAGCAACCAGGGACCCACACGATGCAAGATACAATCTAGTCTATATGACCCAAGAAAGCCCATAAGACACACAGCCACCATCCATGCTCCCCTAGGGAACTGGTCATCTCCCCACTAGAGACAGTCCAAGTGATGTAACCCCTGAGGTAACCACAGTGCTGGAGGAGAACCCACCTGAATCAGACTGCTCCCTGTTGCCATTGGTCGGGCTCTGGCCATTCTCCGGGGAGAGATGCTGGGTCTCCTGCATGCTGGCAATGAAAGACGCCCTTGTCTCCATCATTCGAAGTATGAGTCGTTCCTCTCCTAATTCATCCTGCAGCAGGGACCTCCTAGAGGACAAGCTAAATGGAAAAGGAAAAGGAAACAGTGAGCTCTTCCACCTAAACTAACCCATTCCCTCAGTCATTCCTAATAGGCTTCAAGTTTTCCTACATTTTGATCATGATGATCATAATCCTTTGGTTCTGCTCTTTCTACAGCATGGAACAACTCAAGATATCCACCAACCCTTCCTCTGAGGTGAGGCACAGGTGGATGAGGATCCATGACAGAGGACCTCTTCCTTCCTTGGAAGCCTGTTCAAGAACTTGCAACGAGCAAAGAAAAATTGGCAACTAGATTTCAGGCTCTCAGCATCGCATCTTTTATTTCATTCCCAACTTTTATACCTCATTTGTCTGGGTATGTAAAACCTCTACCAGGGAAAAACAAGATGGTTAAAGGCAAGTCTGAGAAACAGGTTCCTTTAAGCTAATTGCCACCCACTGTCTACACCTCGGCACTGTTCAGCTTCTCACTGAGGACACCAAATCAGCATGTGGAGTAATGCAAGGTGTGCTCATTGCTGGTTTTGATCTGAACATATTGAGTACCAAGAGCAGACAATAGACTACCATAAACCCAAGGACAGAGGCCTCCATGCATCACAGGAATAAAATCAGAAAGTAGTAACAGCTGCAGTATTGTAATAGGGATAGCAGTGACAGTAGATAAGACATCGAGATAATATCATCAGCAATATTCAATGACCAGCCCATAAGGCATAACCCAAGCCAGAGACAACCAAGAAAGACAAAATACACCATCCTACAACAAGCTTCGCTTCTGGCATCAAACTTTTGACAGCTAACACTGCATAAGATATACTTCAATTACAATAATGCAATTTCTGAAGGAAACTGCTGATTAAGTAGCAGAGGAAGCAATGCAAGGAGAACACCTGGAGAGATTGCAAAAACTCTAGAAAATAAAGTTCAGAGTGCAACACACCATAATGCAACAGAAATATTAACTCGTGTATATTGGGTTATACTGGCAGGCGAGATTCTTCTAGAAATCGAAAGAAAAGCAAAAACACCATGGAATGCAAACGTGCAAAGATGAGAAATTAAACAAGAAGGGGAATATATACTGAGGAGATCTGGAATCGGATGCCAGACTAAATGAGGAATGTATTTCTAGGAAAAGTGAGCCACTAGACAAACAATACCCAGAGATGCACCTTAGGAGCTGTTAAAGAACGAACTCCAAAGTGAGCTTTTCCGTAAAACTCACTGAGCTGGCAGTGAATTACGAGGTATCAAGTGCAAGATGAGAAAGAGAAACCAAGAGCCTGGGTTATGGGCACAGAGGGGACCAGCTACTCACACAAGACGTGCCAAGGCAAAGACCGACGCTGTGGAAGATGCATGTGCAGGATACAGGATGTGGAGGACACATCCAGGTCCCACTAATGAGTGGATCCCTTCAAGACTAGCATGACCTGAAGGACACTGGCAATGGCAACATCAAATGCTCTGCAAGAAGCACGGCAATAGGCAGGAAAAAAATTCCTGACGGAGGCCAGGCAAAGCAGGAGATATTAAGACTGTAAAAATATTATGGGATTTTTTTCCAACTTTTACTACTCAGAAAGCATATTCAGTAAGGCAGGATATGGCGGTTATAAACTAGAAAGAGGGAGAGTGCTTTGTCGTAGGTTTCTCGTTTCCAGTTTTTAAGACCGTTCGAATGAAAAATGCAAGAAAAATGGACGCATGTGAGCAGTTGCAGCAGGGACCAAAAGAGACGAGGAGCATGAAAAGTCTAACGACGATTTTTGTTAGCTGAACCGTGACGGGACTGTCTGCTGGAGCTATCACAGCAACGTTGCAGCGACCACAACTAATCCATGCCAAAGCTATAGGTACCTCACAAAGCACCATCGACAGAAGGAAGATGCCGAGGAGGATATAACCCACAACTGATGGTTCCTGGGTCAAAGTTAGACCCTCAGCAGTAATTTCTTTTCATCTCAAGGGAACGTAACAACGGAAGGGAAAACATCTGAAAAAACAAATAGCATGAAACTGTAAACCTGTGTTTGCAATATGTTTGTTGGTCTCTTTACAAAACCCATAGTACACTCTGAGCACTCCATAAATAATAATGATCACTTCCCCACTGTGATGGCAACTACAGCCCTTCATCTGTATTCTTTGTTGACAGGAGACTTGCTAATGAATTAAGTGTATTATATACTATGAGTATTTTGAGTGCAGCTAACCTCCGAACATATATATCACTCATCCCCAGTGTATATTAACTTTCAATTAACTACGAAACTAGAAGCAATCGGTCTACTGAAAGTCAAAAAACACTTATCCTACAGCAGAGAATACTTCCGTAAATATCATTAATAATGAATTGGTTAAGTATCAGGATTTTATATCAAGCTTGTTAGAAGAGACAGGAGAGGAGGTGTTAGCTGAAGTTAAATCTTGAGTGAATTAAGCTATTTTTATTTTGGCCTAGGACCAGACAGTGCTGGAAGGTAATCTGGGCATATTAAAAGACAGACAGAAAGAGAGATCAACTGAAATGCACCAAATCAATCATGTCAAGCAGAACTCAGGGGTAACAATATAAACACCAAGAAGAAAGATAAGCTGCTTGGTTGCATAGTTAAACCTCATGATGCTCCCATTAGGACTAAATTATGAACTGATTAAAAAGCTTAAGGGGTTCATTCAGGCAGCCGCATTATTTACCCAGGTACAAAGCAAGCAGCTATCCATACAGAAATGCCTCAAATCTGCCACCAGATCCAGAAAAAGGGATTTGTGCCCTGGCAAACTTCATATCAGCTCCTAGAAACCCTATGGAAAAACAAGAAGGAGCACACCCAAGGTGCTCGTGTCTACTCCAGGAATGAAATGCAGCACAAATCAGTCCTCAGCAGCAATTAGGGTTGAGCTTGAGCCCTTCTACCCGAAGAAGATGCCGAATTTCTTACACTCCAAGTCAACAGAATCATCAATATCAACAACTAAAGTTCCAATGGTGTTTGTTTAATTAGATTTTAATGCTTTTTCAAGATTTTTTTTTTCCTGGCTGAAGTCACTATGGAGAACGCCTTGTTTCCGGAGTGTCATGCTCATGGCATCCACATCCCGAGGAAACTAGATCAGTCAGAGGCTACAGTTTGTCTCCCAAATTGGGGAATAACTCCAGTTTGCTGCATATATTAGGAGGATATTTAAGCAGCTTCCCAACATAATGTGAAAGTCAGACCAAACTCTTAATGCAAACATAAGCATCAGGATAGCTCTGAGCCTTAGTGTTGGTATAACTAAGTAGCACAGAACGCTGACATAGGGTATTAATTTTTCTCTTCTCATTAATTGCTGCTAATTAGCACTTCAGATAGACTCCCCAGCCATACAGCTAACAGCAGCACACCGACTGGCCTGCAATCAGCAGCATTAAGCAAGCAATATAAGTAATGTGTACTGTTGTACTCCGATTTTTCTGTCAGTCTGAAGAAATTTGTATCCGCTGGAAACCAAATTAAGGACCACAAGCCACACTAGCGGCCTGTAAAACAGCGGATGGGGAACAACATAAGAGGCTCAAGGTGACACGATGCTAGCCAAAATCACGAAGAAATAGACTACGAAATGCAGTCTAAAAAGGCAAATCCTCAAGTTTGGAGTCCCTTGTGCAGTGTTTTTGCAATAGGGCAGACAGATCTCATACTTCCCACACACCTACCATTCCTCCGAGACATAACTCGGACCTGGCCTCTAATTTGCAGGCAGAAAACACTAGTTAATAAATATAAAAATCTCCTTTATTCGCTCCTTCCCATGGTTGTCTGTCTTAGTTCACCACCATCCTAGGCCACCATCATCTCTAACGCGCTACCTTGTCACCTCCATCAATATTGGCTTTGCACTTCTCCTCTCATTGACTCCACCTCACTCGCTTTCCTTTGGTACAAGGATCATCCCCTACTCACATGCACAAATGATGTGCCCTAGGGCTCTCTACCAGCATTACTCCAGAAAAAACTTCCCTTCTCCCTCCAATATGCATTGTTGCAGCACTTTGGGCCTGGAGAAGAGCCTATGCCAGCCATGGATGCAGTGAGGGAAGGCAGACCTATACAGAGACCCTCAGGGCTCACTGCGTTTTCAGTTCTCCTTCCTAGACACGTCATGGTATAGGTAATTCCATCATGAGAACAGACTTTAGCGCTGTTGCTACTTAAGTTTTGTCTCACTGGTCAGAAGAACGCTAAATTCACTCTGTGCCTTTCTACTTTGGTGGACACAGGATAGCCCTGGTAGACACTACCAGTAAATCCATCCTCATGTGTCGCTCTGCCCTCCAAGTCGAGCACTACCACATGCCGTTTCTTCACGTCGTCTTCGCTGCCTTCATGCCTTCTGCAGAACACAAACAAATAAGCCACAGAATAAGACTGAGAAAACGATTTTGAGAAGAAAGTGGATGTAACAAGCTACCCTGACGTGATGCCTATATTTACACAGCACCTACCAAGAATTTATACACCCAAGTCTGCCAACAAACAAGCTGAAGAAGTGAGAAATCCTAGTATCATATGGCACTGGCCCTATAGGTAGGGCAGAGTGAAGCCCCAAACCTAGAGGACTAGGTCTGGGCCCAGGTGGAGCCCAAGCAGGATACAAGCTGGTCGGGGCAGCAGGAACTGCTACCATGATCCCAATTAGGAGCGATGCCATGATGTGTCGTCTCCTCAGGTCACCCATCAAGGCATCTTCTTACCCCGGCAACGTGGTCTGACAGCAAGTGTCATCCAAAGGACACTGCAAAGCACAGTCACCTTGATCTTCTGCCCACCCATGACCATTCTCCTCCACAATATCTTCTTCCCTGTGGGACTCTGCCCTTGCTCTGGAGGACCTGACCCAACTCTGAGTTCCTGTGGTCTCATGTTCACCAGGCTACCGGTTGGCTCCATTGGCCACCAGCCTCCAAATACTCATATCCCAGCAGTTCCCAGTCCCAGTATATGCTGGAATTGTTCTTCCCAGCTGGCCACACCACAAAACACAATTCACACAAACTCTGTTTTATACAACTCTACAATACTCCCTTACAGGTCTGAAAGTCTGGATTATCTGAGACTTGCTCCAAACGATGCAGGGGATCTTTTCCAGGGATCAGAGACCACCGCTAAGAGCACACACACCGCAAAGCAACAAACGCAGCCTCCAGCTCCAAAAAGAAAAACCTCTTGGCCACACTGCAAATCATCCCATTGCATTTAACATGAGGATCCCCAGGACTGATCCTGTGGCCAAGAAGAAAAGTCTGCTCCTCTGGGCAGAGGTCCCTAAATGAAAACAGGCTTCATGCAGGAACACTAGTGGCTGCCTGCCACAATATTTGCACCCCCTGAGCAACTGCACAATGCAAATGGGGGTTCCTTCAGAAGGGCTATTGAACACATCAAGGAGCAGCTTTCACCTCCTAGAGAAAGGGCCTGTCTCTTCTCACACAAAGTACCAGCTGGAAACCTTTTAAGGATCACTTCTTGCAAATTCCTGGCCTTTTTTTCCAGCTTGATTTTTTGCTTTTTAATACTATTTGAGGGCTCCCATCACCAAATGTTTCCACTTAGAGCAAGTGACAATTTCTCTTTCATATTGAACATGCTGTAGAATTTTATTGGGGACAAATACAGGCTTTGAACTGGGCTGTGTTATTTCAGGCATATTGTAGCATGGAAGAGACCTAATCGGAAGATCTAGGAGTGTTCCCAATGTTGAAATATATTAAAAAAAAATCAGCTGAATGGAGACAAGGAATAATATATTGTCTATGTACCCAGTGGGTCGAGTGGAAAGAGCTGCATTTAAACTGCAGGAGCTGAAGTGGGGAAATTTTTATTTGGTCATGAGGAAAAAATGGCTAAAAATGGGTCTGGTGAACAACTGGAATAGACTGTGTGGGCATGAAGCCCCTTTTTTATTTGGAAGGGGTAGGACACAGACCTGCCCAGAACAACCCTGGCAGAGTCAATTCTACCTCCAGGTAAGAGATGCTCTACAAAACCCATGGAGGTCCCTTCCTCCAGTCATCCAATAATGATAATCTTTCCACTCCTGAAATCATGCAGTTTCTTTTCTCATTTGTGCAGCAGCATGGAAAAGGAAGGACCAACCTTGGTGGGAAAATATGCAAAAATGGGCAATTAGAGGGAAGTTTTTACTCATCAGAGCAAGGAAGGTCTGGAGTAGCCACGCAGAAAGGGAAGAGGAAGGGAGGTAACTTCTCTGAAGACCAAGCCTGGAGAAAGGGTCATCCAAGTTGGTGGCCGCAGGTCCTTGGCACTCCTCCCTGTTTGCATCACTGCTGAATGACCCAAATTTTCATGCCAATGGAGCCCAGCCTTTTCAACAACTTTTGCATCCTTCCAACCCAACATACCAATTCCAGGATACGGAAATACATAGCAATGAGATAAGAGAGAGAGCAAAATAATAGATTTAATTATATCAACTAACTTACAGTGAAAAGCCCTTAAGTACTAGACAGAGAAAAATGAGATGGACAGCAGACAGGGAGCAGCACACTTAGGTCCTCTGCCCACCTTTAGGTGTCCTATGGATGAAGGCAGCCTAAGGATCAAGACCTGGCCTTAGAGTAGGCTGGAGTGTGGCACGGTGCCCCAAAGCATCCCAGGGAGCTGCCAACCATAGCAGGTGCTTCTTCACTTGCCCTTGCAGTATTTACACTCATCCTGAATAGCTGTGAAATCCCCTCAAGTCACAGCACTAATATTTGACATCCTCTTTGCATGGACATGAATGGGAACAGAAGGTGACAGGCCAGGGAAAGGAAGGTCACCATGCACTAACCCTTCTTGTTCCCAGCTGTGCTGTTGCGTATGAGACATCCAGTGCCCTTTCCATTATGCAGTGGGCAAATTCCATGAGTTAGGCCCAATTTGGAAAAAGCTCTTCTGTCCATGCAAAGAGTCCACTGACCTCCTCCCCCTTGGGAACACAATACATTTAAGATCAAGCATCTCCTCAGGTGTTCTGCTGAACCAGAGGCCTGAAGAAGACCCAATCAATATTCCCAACACCCTTTAAAACTACCAAAATAACACAGGAAAGAAGCACAGCCAAAACATCAACCGTATGCAACAGCCGGTCTTCTCCCATCTCTGGGTTTTGAGCAGAGATGAAACAACTAAGCCTTTTAGATAGGCAACTTGAGCACATGTAGTTGCTTATCACCCCAAAACATCTCATTTGGCACCAGCCACATGGAGTGAAATCAGTCAGACTGTCTGAAAGGGACAGAGCTGCCAAGTGTTACAAGTCACCCAGGAGGAAAATGCAACACACAGTTTTGATGGACCTAATTTAGGTAGCCGCTCAGGAGACACTCATCAGCCAAGAGTCCCACCGTCCGGGGTAAAAAGCTCTGCTTTTTGTGTCATCGTGTTCTGTGGCACTCGGAGCGGCTTTCCAAAAAAATAAGAGGCAAACCAGAATCCAGGAAACATCTGCCATCCGATTCCAGTGCTTTTTAGGAATATGACATTTTAGGTCTTGGCTCATGTGAACAGCACAGCTGATGAGCATTTGGGCTCGGGCCAACAAGCCTTTGCCTCCCTCTCAGCACTTTACACCCAGAAACAGCTTCACCAACTGAAAGGATCTGCCAAAAAAGAAGTTCCAAACCTCCTGGCCACCTCCTGCCATCACTTGGTACAATGCAGGTTGGAACAAGACCAACGTCTCCCTGTAGGCATGCAATGGCAGCAAGGAGACCACCTGGTGGCAAGGTCTACCCAGGAGAACCTTCCACAAGCTGTTTTAACATGGAAACCTGCAAGCCACATTTTGAGGTTAATCCTACCTTTTTCCTCTCACTGATGGCAAATTGGATTCTCTTTCCCTCCACACACGGACTCTCCAAGATGTAGTGATGAACATCCAAGCCACCTGAGGAGGTCTCCTGCAATGTGTGTCCCATCAACGCCAATTCAACAGGGCATGCTGGAGCCTGGCCTAATATCTACACCAAGGTCTTTGAGCAAGTCCCATTTCAAAAGATTTTCCAAGAAACAATTAAAACATTACTTCTGTCTATTCTTTCTTTAAATAGTTACTTGTAATGCTTCCAAGAAACCTATTGGTTTCCACCAGGAAGGTCTGGCAAGGACCTTATGGCTCCTTAGACTTTAAAGCTACTCAACACATGGTCACCCCATCTTATCTCCTGTTCCACAGGAATCAGCTGCTGGATTTTAGCAGTGCGAATTCATCTCCACTGCTACACAAACAAACATATAAAAAAAAATCCTATAACTTTCCTATAACTTAAGTTCAAACTGAATCTCAGGATTTTTACTCAAGCAATTAGGACTCCCCTGCCCAAGCCACCTGTGATGTTAACAGAGTTAATCATGAAAGCAAGAATTATGAGCATGAGTAAAAATAGTAAGTATTCTGCACATAACTTTTTTAAGGCTCACACCCACTCAGAAGCAATGTCTTGGTCATCTGTCAAGAACTGCCTTTCTTCCCTCCCTTTTTATTACTATTTAATTTTAGAACAAACATTTCAGACTCATGATAATTGAATAACTGTGAATACACTTTCTGAACTAGTCCACACACTTTAAGTCCTGCAAGAGGCCAGTCATAAAGTGAATATTTTAAACAAGTTTTTAAATATCAATGATATTGGGTTTTTTGCTCATATTTCTGCATTCTCCTAGACTGCAATCCAAACATTTTTATCATTGTAGGAGTATGAAATAAAAAAAAAAAGGGGGAGAGGAGAGAATTGGATCTAAATTGAATTTAGTTTGGTCCAAGATGACTGAAGTACAAAGAAGAACAGTTCGAAACACTGAGATTTAAGTTCTGATAGTGTACCACAGGCTACTCTAAAATCTGCTCCAGAAGCTGCTTACTATGGTATCAGAGTGATGGAAAACACTCAATAACTGCAAACAGCATCACTATTATTAACATTTCATTTCAAGCTTTTCATTTCTCAGCCAGTAAAGAAGGTGCTTGAAGAAATAAGTCGACACCTTCTCCAAGCTACCCTGTCCTTCCACAGGGTCCCAGGCAGCCCATATTTCACATCAGCACTTGCTCGGCTGGGAACAGGCCTGACTTAAAATACATATACAATATTTATTTTATACATGCTATATATACACACACATATATAATGTAGTATTTTTAAGTAATATATATAAATAATACATATATATTTAAAGTATATGTATATTTAAAGTGCCCCCAGAACACTCAGCAGGGCATAAGCAAGGGAGTAGCCTGAAAAAAGGTTTAATAAGTGATGTCTCATTAGAACATCAATTGTCGGTCCAGCCAGTCAGTTGTTACTCATAATCATAGCTACGTGACCATATCCTGCCTCCTACAGATGTTCTTACATCTGTGCGAAACTCCTCATCTCTGCATCGGCCTTGAAACATCTGTTGATTATCTGCAAACGTCTTCTCCATGCACAAAAACAGCCATGCCAGTTTTGCTCAAGTATCAACCATCCTGCTACCGTGCACGCCCTCTAAAAACACATGCACACACCAGAAAAAAAAAAAAAATCAGCATTTTCTTGCTGTTTGCAAAGTGCTCCTTGCTTGGTATCACTTTGCCACATCTCTTTAAATGGGTTTTAGTGTTTCACTTGGTAACGGATGACACAGAGCCTCCATCTTATCAAAGCAGTCTTCAGGACCCAATGCTTTATGAGCACTAAACTTATCAAATTTGTCTCCCTTGCATAAATATTCTTGTTGCATATAAAAATAAATAAAAATAAAAGGAGGGATGGTGGCAGGGGCCGAGCCTTATGAAACTCCTTGCACCGCAAAAATGCTTCGTGCAGCAACAGGATCCACACCCTTTCATGGGGCAAAAACAGGTGCAAAGACGGGGCGGCAAAGGGGCCCTGTGACTAGGGCCCCTCTCGCTGGGGTCCCCGGCAGCACCCGGGTATTTATCAGCAAGGGAGGGGATTGCACCTTGCTGGGCGCTCGCTGCAGCGCGGGCGGCGCAGGGCAGAGCAAGGCGCTCGCGGCGGCGCGAACACTTTGCAAGGAAAGAGCCATTTTGGGCTGCTTTCCAAGGCAAAGGGAAGAACAAAACGCAGAAGAGGGGGGGGGGGGGGTTGGAGGACACGAGCCCCTGGAGCACATGGGGGGACCTGCAGACCCCACCCCGGTGGGGCGGGCAGCAAAGTTGCCTTTCAGCAACGCGCCCCCCCCCCCGCTCCGCGGGGCACCAGGGGCGCAAACTGATTTTTAAAAGCAGCCTTAGAAGCGGCCTCGTGCGAGGGGAAGCCATGGGGGGGGTCACGGGGCTGCTTCCCCTTTTGCAATAGCCACACAACAGCCGCCGGGCTGCCCCCCACCCGCTGCAACGCTCGGATGTTGCAACCCACCGCGCTGCTTGACAACTGCCTCCCGAGCGGCTCCGCTTCCATTTAACGCCGCTTTGGGCTGTTTTGATACGAGATCCCCACCCTCCTTCCCTCTCCCTCCTCACCCCCTAGCCCCGCGACCGAAGTTCGCGGCAGAAAAACTTGGTCCTGGCAGGGTGAGGGGGTAGGAACGAGGGAAAATTAGGGTTGGAGGAGGGAAAAGAGCGTAAATGCATCGGGGGGAAAAAAAACCCGCGAGGCGGCCAAGCGGCGTCTCCGATTGCTCCTGCTAATAAATAAGAGCGCGGCGGGTTTCTGGAGAGCATCTCCAAGAGCGGGAGGGAAACAGGGGGTCAAGACGGGCTTCCTCCCCACCCTCGGCATCCTCCTGCATCCCCGCCCGGGGAACCGGGATGCTGCTGGAGCCTCCCAACGCCTCCAGCGGCCGCGGAACACGGACACCCGCCCCGCAAGCGAACGCGTCGCAGAGGGAAAAGCCGGGAGTGAGGCGAGGAGCTGCTCCCTGCGCCGAAACGGGGAGGTCTGGGCAGCTCCGAGGCCGCTCCTCCGAAAAAAATAAATAAAAAATCGTCTAAAAACCATAAATAAAAGGCAGCCGGGAAGGGCGCAAGCAACTCCCGACAAACTCCTCGCAAACTCGCTTTTGCCGAGCTGGGATGCGCCCCTTTCGGCGTGGGTTTTTTCCCTCTGCAAAAATAACGTTAAAAAATATATATATATAATAAAGAAAAGGCGCCGCTCGCTGCAGCACGCGCGGGGAAAGCCACTTGTTCCGCAGCCCGAATTTCGCGCGCGTGGGAATTTCGGAGCGAACATCGAGGAGCAAAACCCAGCACCGCCCGAGCTCGGAGCTTGACAGCTCCGACCGGGCAGCGCATCCCGCGCCGTTCACGCCGCAGGAACGAGCGCCGGCTCCCTCGGCGGCCTCTTCCCCGCTCCTTTCCTCGCGGCGCGGCTGCGGTTCGGGCATTCCGAGGCACCGGAGCCGCGCGCCCCTTTTCCAGCCCTTTTCCAGGCACTTTTCCCACCACTAAGTCCTGAGGAGATTAGGGGGGTGGGTTGCGCTCCTCAACCCTTCGGCTCCGCATTGAACTGCCCAGCGCAACCCTCCGGGCGAGCCAAGAGCCCCGAGCCGCACGTGGGGCTCCCCCACGCGCCTTCATTTCTCCCCCTACTCCCCTAAAAATGTTTATTTGCAGTTTCTTAAAGACACCTTAACCCGCCATGTTGAGCTGACAAGCTTTATAAATATTCATTTACCGCAGTTCTGGAGCGTTACGAGAAAACACGTACGGATCAGGGCTGCACAGTTTGGCACAGCTGATGGCCCTTTTTTTTTTTTTTTTCTTTCCCGGCAGCTTTTTTTCTTTCTTTCTTTTTTAACCTCGGAGCTTCAGAAACCCACCCGCACACCCCAAAAATAAACTCTTTCGAGACGTGCACGCCGGCCACTCAACCCGAAAGAAGGTCGCGCACGCTGATGCATCAAGGAAAGCACCGAAAGGCGGGGTGCCGCTTGAGTCCCCCACACCCCCCACCAAAAAAAAAAGGGGGGGAAAGAAAAAGGAAAGAAAAGAGAGGAACGAGCGAGATTCGAGCGCACCCACGACGCGACCCGCCGAGGCCAGAGGGAGGCGAAACCCCCCGCGAGCCCGCGGCAACTCCGAGCGCGCCCGGCGCGCTTCGCAACTGCCCCCTGCACCGCGCTCTGCCTCCCTCCGCCCGCCCCTCCGCCGGGAAGCGGAGCGGAAAATAAAACCGAATTAAAGCAACATCTTAAACCCACACCGCATTCCCCCGCCCGAACTGTTTTTTCTTTTTTCCCTTAAAAAAAAAAAAAACAAAATGCTGCAAGGAGGGACCCTCCGCATGCAAGCGGTGCATAAAAATTAAATAAAACAGCACGGGGAATGCCCGCGCCGGGGCGCAGCGCTGCCGGCCACGCCGCCTTACCTGCGCGGGCTGCGCGTTTTTCCGAGGGTTTGACTGATATTTTTCTTTTTGCGCCCCCCGTCTCGGCGCGTCCCCGCGGGCGGCTGCGCGAAGCGGCGCAGCGCGGAGCCGACCCGTGCCTCTCCGCCCGCACTCGCGGCAGACTCATTCCAATATGGCATCCGCGCAGTGCGCATGCCTGCCGCTCTTTTTTAGGTTTTGTTTTTTTTTTTAAAAACCCCCCACTCTTTTTTTTTTTTTTTTCTTTTTCAGCAGTTACTAAAGGGGAAAAAAAACCCCACCCTTTTTCTTCCTCCACCCCATGCGCGCCCCGCGGAGCCTCCGCGCCCCCGCCCCGGTGAAACTGACCACGACGGCGGGGAGAGATTGAAATTGACGAGGGAAATTGACGCGGTGCTCGGGCCGGAGCGCAGCGCTCCAGCACCCACCTTGAAATTCGGTCTTTTTCCTCCTTCTCTTTTTTTTTTCTTTTTTTCTTCCTCTATTTATTTTTCTTTTTTTTACTTTTTTTTCTTTCTTTCTTTCTTTCTTTATTTTTTTCCCTTTTTTTTTTAGGGGGGTGTTTAAAGGAAACTCCCGCCGAGCGAGACGCCGCGCGCAAGGGGTGCAAAGAAGGGGGAAAACCCAGGACGCTCCCGATCACCCCCGCCCCCCCAGCCCTCCTCCCGGCTCCTGTTACCTGTTTATTCCCCATTGCAGGGAAGAGCCCGCTAGGCACAAGGCGAGGCGCAAAATCCGCCGGCGCGCACCCGCCCGCCCCCCAAGCACCCGCGCAACTTTCTCCTTTGCACGTTGGATTTTTTTATTATTATGGATTTTTTTATTATTATTATTGCTTTTTTTTATTATTTTTTTTTTAATAATTCGCTGCAGAGGAAACCTCCCCCGCGGGCACAGGATGGTATTCACGGCACGGTCGCGCTTGCACGTCGCTGTGCGCCTGTGCCGGCGCGGGGGTGTTTGCACATAAAACCATAAAGTTTGCGGATTTTTTTTCCTTTTTTCTTGTTTTTTTTTTCTACCCCCTCCAAGCTGCTGCTCTCGTCCTCCTTCCCTCGGGGCTGTCCAGTTGCACAGGCGCCCCGTGTCCCTCCCTGATCCGGGACTGGGGGGGAAATCAAACACCCCTCTGCGGCGGGGATTATTCAGGGGGAGGGGTCCGAGTCGCTGTGGAAAATTCGGTGTTATTTATTTATTTATTTTATTTATTTATTTTATTTATTTATTTAAGGGTTTTAGCCCCATCCCTTGCAGCTCTGAGGGTCTGAGGAGCCCAAAACCCACCGACCCCGGGGAAGCAGCGATCCCGGTCAGACAGAGGATGCAGGAGGATGATTCTTTGCAAAGCACCTTCCGGGATGGGGACCGTGGCTCCAAACACACGTTCAACAGGTCCTAGCTCCATCCTATCCACTCCAGGCACTGCTATAAACCACAGAGACCGGCTGCCTTCAGATAATAACCAAGTTGCACCCACTCTTGCTGGTATTTGCTGCTGAATCTCCCAATCTCCTCCTCCTTCCACCGGTGTCTCATAGATACATCCCTGTGCCACAGGATTTTGGTGCAAGAGGAAGACCAGAGAGTACAACAGAGATGAAGAAAGATGTGTTTTTTTTCTCCCTTTTTGCTTTCTTTCTTTTTTTTTTTTTTTTTTTCTGGGATATATTTATGGAAAATATGCTGGAGACAGAGCAAATATTGCAGACAGCACATTTCTTCCCCAGAATCCACCTTCCTGCCATTCATGGTCTATCTCTGAAAGGTCACGGAGAAAGGTTTGGCACCTCCTGTTCGAGCAGAGCTGCTGTAAAACGCACAAACAAAGCACTCGGTGCTTCTCAGGCTTCCAGGTTGGACAGGATTTCAAAAATAGCAAGGGAACATTGTCAGAACTGCAAAATAATACCCCAAACCCAGCAGATGCCAGGGAAGCGTTGAAAGCAAATTCAAGCTTCCTGCAGTTCCATTTCTCCAAATGATTATAGAAGGGGCTGACATTTTCAGCGTGGTGACATTTCAGGGTTCCAACATATTTTTAAAGGAAGATGCTCGGATCATACAATGTCAGCATCCTCTCTTTAACTCATTCGAAATGAGATTATTCCAGGACTTCTCTCGCTGTAGCACCATATCTTGGTCTAAGGCTGTGAGCACTGATGGTGAGCTCTGAAAATGCTGTCATCAAGTCAAAGGCGACAGAACTAGCAGTTTTCAAAGAGTTTTAGATGTTTCTCCAGCTTCTTTCCATTACCCCTTGATGCTTTTGTGCTTTATTTCTATTCTTGCTTAGGTGGGTTTTGCAGGAGCTTTCATTCCACTGACCTCTTTGGAGCTTCTTCTTTCTTCTTGGCCTTTTCTCTGCCCTTCTGTCTTTTATTTTTTTATTTAGAGGCTATTTCTGAAGACAGGGCACTTGGCCGTGTACATAGAGGTGGAAAGGAAGGCACTATCCTTGTCCAAAGAGTTTGTGATCTAAATGAGCTCTACAAAGGGTGTCCAAGGAGGTGGATGAAAATAAAATAGAGAAAAAAAAAAAAAAAATCACAGTTTTCAGACCTGAATGAAAAGGTTCACATTTACATCAGGCCCAATCCATATGGTCATCAGATGACCATAAAGGCTTCCGTTCATGGCAAAGATGTGGATTGTGCTCGCAGTCGAGAATACAAGTTGGATAAATGGACACTGGTTGCAGTCAAATATCCGGAAGATTTTAGTTTAGTGCTACTCTTAAAGCAACACTGGAAAAGAAAAGCAACTTTGAGAAACGCTGGATTTTCCCAGCATCGTATCCCAAGATGTAGAATGGATTTAATCTCTGGTGAACAACTGCACTGATGTTAGCTTAGGTTTTATTCACAGGAACACTGTGTTCCCAGGGGTACATCTTTAATGGGATAAAAAGCAGCCAGACTACCTTAATTTCCTTGCTATGTGTGTTCCTAGGTATGACAAAAATCCACTTTTTTGGCAGCCATGTGATGACCAAATTTGTACTTCAAGATAGGGATGTTTCCCACCTAATTTTTTTTTTTAAGAAAAACACACTCTTATGCACACAGTACTGAGAAGAAACTTGCCTGAGCCCCAGTTTTTAAATTTTGATCATCCAGCTTCCCTTGCTCTGATAATCACTCCCAAACCACATAACGTCAAACCCAAGGGCTACCAGGTTTTCCAGCACCGACCCAGAGAAATCCATCCAAACCAATGGGAGTAGATGGACAGATACTCATATCCTTCCACAGCAGCAGCCCAGAGCTGTACCGGCTCAAGGGATTTGTTTGCAGAGGCACAAGAGCTCACATATTATTTTGTTTTACTAGAAAATGGCTGGTAGCAGATGCTCCTGCATCTTCTGGAAAATGGCTGGAAGATACTCCTGGCTCCTGCTGAGTTTCTCTTGGCGTCCTGACCATCATTTCGGATGAGAAATATGCAGCATGGCATGAGCTCCTGGAAAGGTTCATGCATGCCAAGCACTGTCAGAAGAAGCAGAAGTTATTTGGCAGAAATCAGGTATATACCTGGAGGACCTTCACTGAGGGGAGATGTTTGCCCACTCAGGTCATTTTGCCAAGCAACAGGTTGCAAGAGTAGGAAAAGCTCCATACTTCATTCTAGGTTGTTATTTGGGACTATTAAGAGGTAACCCCTGAGGAGAAGAGTCTGATGAACAGCAGGTAGAGGGAGCAGAGACTCTCTGATGGGACTTTGGGCTTGGAAGGAAGGAGACCACTTTCCTCCATGCAGCAAACAGTGGCCTTCAGTCTTCAAGCTTTACAGGTTGTTTTCAGTCGCTGCAGGAGCAAAGGACGATGTAAAGTCCAGATGGATCCCAGGTAAAGCACATTCACACCCGTGTATATTTTCCACGAGCTGGAACCCCCATGCCACACGTTTACCCACATTATATGCTTGAGCCAGATCTTTTCTGAGTGCAACAATCCCTTCCTAACTCCTTTATCCAGCTTTAATTCACCTGTCAGACCTCGTTTGGTTGGTCACTGGCCATGGGATGCGGAAAGACTAGTTTCACAGTGCCATCTCCTGGAGAGGAACATCACTTTTCCGCCACGTTTTGCAAATTGCTTTTTACTTTTTCACCCCTCTTAACCATGGAGCACAGGGCCCTTTGAAGACAGATGTTTAAGGCATGATCTAAAGAAGCGATTAGCATAAGTGAAGTTAACCCAAAATTAAAACTCCCTTGGTGTGCTTCACAGTAAAAGTCCTGCTGCTTAAGTGGTGTGAATGGCAGCAAGATCTCTGGCTGGGGATTCGTAAAATTCATGCAGTGTCCCCAGGGGTGGCCTGGCCTGTGAGGTGAGCTGGGAAAACTGCCTCCCACCTCCATGTCTTAATCTCATAGGTGAAAGGGGAGGCATGATAATGCTCTTCCAGGCCAAGTGCTGGAGATATAAGGATTTTATATATATATATATATATGTATATAAAAATATTATATATATAAAAATGTGTTATTTTTTATATATATATAATATTTTTTATATATATGACAGTTTTTTTCAGTGTGCGGGTGAATTGGCATGATGACCTGCATTCAAGCTCCATCTCTCCTTTAGGAATATCCAGAGGAAAATTTGACCTAGTGCATCACATCAACAGTCCAGGAATCCCTAGAAAGGGAGGTCTGAGGGCTAAAGAGCATCTGTCTTCTCTCAGCATAAAGGAAGCACATACTATAGCCAATAAATCACAGCAGTGGGGTTCAATACGGAAGTTCACAGCTATGCATTTTATCGATCACACTCATGCTATAGAGGAAATGCACTCTGACACCAAGGGCTTGCTCATTTCTACCACTTTGTAACAGCATTTCTTATATATTTTGTTCACTTGTAGGCGCTTGACTGGCAGGAAAGCGCCTCCTGGTCAGCTCGGCCTCCAAGAGGTGGCCCTGGGAAGGCAAGTTGGTGAAACTGAGGCACAGGGACCCCGGTCTGCACTCATGGGAGAAGGATGCTGTAATGCAAATGGATGTGGATTACAGATGTGGGAAGGCACAGCACAGTACAGCAGGCTCTCCAGCTGCAGAACAAGGCCAAAATCTCAGATGGACAAGGACTACCACGTCTTATGCCTTATAGTCTTACATCTTATATTTTGATTTTGCACAAGCCCTGCTTGCAGAATGAGCTCTGAAGTTAGCCCAGGCACTTCCATATTTTCAATGTCAAATACGATTTATGGGCTGGTCATTTTAGGGTAGATATGAGCTGACCTGTTCCTAGACACTGGCACGTTCCTAGAAGAATGTCTCTGATGTGCCTTGTGTGAACTTCCCTGGTGACCATCTCTCCTTTGCAATTTCCAATGAAGTGAACACAAATTTGGACCAAAAAAAAAAAAATCCTGTAAGAATTACTCTCAGGTGTTATATCCCTTGCAACCAAATCCCAAGTTGCAACGAAATATTTGACCTTCTCTTCCCCCTTTCCAACCTCCATTCACTGCCACCCCCAAAATTATAGTGAGAAATTAGAGCGTAATGTGAGTAATTTGATCCACACACACAAAATGAAATCAGTGCATTTGAAGAAGTCTCTCTGAAGCTATGAAACATGCATTGGATTGCTTTTACCGTTTTTAATGGCTCCTTCTGTATTTAGGCAGAAGATTAAGAATGAAATGCCACTAATTGAACATAAAGGCCTTGGTTTCCACAGTAGTGCACATGTACATTGTATTCAGCTTAATCTCCATCTGCACATAAGAGCCTAATTGATTTTTTATTTTAATTTGAAGAAGCTGACACTTGTATTTCTTTAATACCAGGTTGCTAAGCACGTTTCATAAGAATGTACACAAGTTACCAGTGGATGAGACTACAATAGACCATTAAAGGTAATAGGTAGCATATTTAAGGTCGTAACGAGCTTGAAACTGAGAGTCTCAGCCCAGGGACCAGAAGGAAAGGTGTATAAATATTTTCTTTATTAGGTTTCTGATGAGCAGGATACGGCAGGTGATAAATAAATAAAGAAGGAAATTCTGGAGAAAGCTTTTGCAAATGGATTTTTTTCTTTAACCCAATAAGTAGATGTGATCTGTGTGCTGTCCAGAGGGAATGAGCTTGCTCGGTATTATGGTACCTGCACGGTTAGGTGGAGGGCCACATTTCTTGGGAACCTTGGTAGCAGAAATCCATCCCTAATTAAGGACCTGTTGTGACAGTGCTGGAGTATACCAGGAAGAGAAGGACTTCCTGACCATGGTAAGTGGCTAATGACCTGTCTGATGAATTACCATAACTACACAGCTAGCGATAACGAGGTTTCACAGTGAGGATTTTCTGGTTTCCTTCAAGACCATGTCCCTTTGGTAGTTCATATCCTACTTCTCTATTGCATACAGATGACCTTGGTTTTACAAGCCCTGATACCAGGTGCTGTTGGGCTACTGACAGCTGGCATAATCCGTGCCTCAGTTTCCCCATCTCTAAAATAGCCAGGGAAATAATCTTTTTTACACCCAATTCTTGCCTTGCCCATTTAGTCGGAGAACAGAATCATTATGCAATGACTGAAATCTAGGGGAAATGAAGGACAAAAATGTACTCAGACATTTTATTTCTGTTTCAGCACTTGGCTTCAGGAAGCCTGGAAACCTTATCAAGCTCACTTGGGTCTCTAAGGTTACCCCAGGAAGGTTGGAATAGAGGGTCATGTTATGGTCGACATCTTGCCCCTTTGCTCAGCCAATCTAATGTAGTTAACGTAGTTCCTCCAAGACCCTGTTTTTAGAATGACACTGTAGATATCCTTTTCTCAGCTTTTTGACCCCAAATAATCCTGTCCAGGAGAGGTTACATTCAAGCAACCCCCAACTAAGGTGTATGAAGCATTGGTAAGATTTGTTCAGGTAGAGGTAGCCCTTCCTCCAGATCAGTAGGACTGATCTCATACATAACACACATGACCAGGCCCAGTCAGCAAGAGTTAATAATATTTAACAAGACAGAGATCTTTTGCAATTCAGCTGTGTCGTTACTTCCCTTTTCATTTCATTAACTGGCACGGCTGGAGGCCAGGAGCAATAGCAAGATCCTGGACGGGACTTTTTGTGCTGCTATTTCTGAACTGGCCAGTGGGGACATCTGAGCATCTCCTTAGTGCTGCCTCAAAGCTGAGGAGCTAGACAATAACTGCCTTTGACATCCACTGCTAGCCCTGTTTGTCTGGGGGTTCATCTGTACTGCAAAAAATAACCTGCTTTCCCTGCTTATTCTCTCTAAAGATGATTAGGGGCCTGGAACATCTGCCCTATGAGGAAAGGCTGAGAGAGCTGGGCCTCTTCAGCCTGGAGAAGAGAAGGCTGAGAGGGGATCTGATCAATGTGTATAAATATCTCAAGAAAGGGAGTGAGGAGGAGGGGGCTGGCCTCTTCTCAGTGGTGGCTAGTGATAGAACTAGGGGAAATGGCCAAAAATTGAGGCACCAAAAGTTCCACAGGAACTTGAGGAAGAATTTCTTAACAGTGAGGGTGACAGAGCCCTGGAACAGGCTGCCCAGAGAGGTGGTGGAGTCTCCTTCTCTGGAGATCTTCCAAACCCGCCTGGACATCACCCTGTGCCACATGCTGTAGGAGACCCTGCGTGTGCAGGGGGGTTGGACTAGATGACCTCTACAGGTCCCTTCCAACCCTAGCCATTCTATGATTCTATGAATCAGCTACACACCAAAAATATTAATTCTCTCCCAGGTTTTCTTTAGGATTGAAACAACCAGGTCCCTGGGAGATGAAACTTGGGTGTGTGCTGAGGTTGCTCCGAGGATGTCCCTTTCTTGGTAGTGTTGGTGATCCAGGCTAAATTTGGGTCCCTCTGCAACTACACAGCTCTCCAGCTCTATCCGAGCAAGCCTGAAGCTCTCAAGTATCATTACCACCCTGGGCCAGCGTCTCATGACGGGGCATGCTCTGAAAGTGCCACTCTGGCCAGCTGCACCACTACATCATTTCAGGCACTTTGCCTTAAACATTAGCTCTTATCCTTAGGGGCATGGAGACATCCCATGAGGACCAGGGGAGCTCCCACCAAGTACCATGCAGGATGGATTGGCAAACAGTATATGATGGACCGAAGTCCATCACAGATGCCTAAACTTCTATCATAGTCAATGCAGATGCAGTACCCAGAGGGTTAATGGGGTCTGGAGAAGAAGACAGCTGAGGAAATGCAGGTACTCAGCTTAGGGAGAGCTGAATTACTCTCTAGGTTTCACCAGATCCCTTGTGAGTAGAATGAGAGCTGAGGCACCTGGTTCACAGGATGCCACATACAGTTGATCCATGAGATGAATTTGACCCCAAATACATGAGTATCATGGCTTTGAGAGGTTCTAGAGTGCCCAAGACAGAGCCCCAGAGCAGGAGGTGGAATTCTGTTCCAGGAGAATAACATCAAATAACTGATTGTCATATTTTATTTTGAACACCGTGGAAGATCAGGGCACTGGAGTAGACAGGTCTTTGTTTCAATCCTTTGTATGTTCTTATGTTCGTATAAACTCTCTTGTTCACATCCCCAATCCCAACATGGGATTGGTTAGTTGTGCCCATGGAGACAGACCCCATCTAATCAATGAGACAGCACAGGCCAGATATCTCCATTCCTCCTCTGCTGATTTGTAGAAGGGGCTAATGTAGGGAAGGAATTTGCTTTTCCTCATGATAGTCTTTGAAATGGACTCATTTTCCTCTTCTCAAATGTTTTCAAAAATAAAAACCACTAGAAATAGCTTTCCAGGCATGGACAGGACCACACGTCCTGGCAGAACAGACTTCTGGGACATTTTTCCAGCTGTTTCAGAGAACTCTGCTTATAGCAGAAAGGCAGAAAAGGCAACTGTGACAGAAAGACACGCAAAGTCACTCAAAGACATCTGCTCAGCAAAGGCAGATTTTTCAAAGGAGCCAGAGAAAAGTCAGATCTAGCAGGAGGGAGGCAACGTTTCCTTTCGACTACCTGGAAAATTCTTCCTTGGAGTACTCAGAGAGGGGGTCCCTGTGAAGGCAAACCATGTTTGTACAGAGCAATCTCCTAAAAAGGTTAGTATTAACACTCGTACATTCGAGGCATAGAAAGGTGACTTGCCCGTGTGACTGGTCCCAGCCCAGTGATCCATCATTAGGCCACTCTGCCTCCTCATTTTTCATCTCACCAGGTAGTTTTAATGCTAATCTGATTAAATACCTTTTTATAGCCAGTAGCTGGAGGCTAGTTGAGTTAAAAAACCTTTACAGTTGTACAGTCGTTTACAGGGCTGCTTTAAGACACGACATATATTATGGATGAAACTTTAGAACAACCATCTATATCAGAGCTAATGGAGAGCATGAAAGCAGTACAGAAGAGGCACTTGTTTTAGCACTCTGTTAAGGGTAACAAGAGAGAGGAGATCCAAAACCCTGAGTATTAATGGTGATAGGAAATTTTTTCCTGAGAGACTCCTAAAACACTTATTCCTCATTCCTCGTAGGTAACGGCCATGGAGCGGAGGCTCGTGCCGTGAGACCCTTCTTCTTCTCAGTGTTTTAAGATGTTAAAGTCGTCTTCTCATCCCAAAATGAAGACATGAGCCCTTGTCTCCTCCCTGAGATGTACTTCAGTGTTGATTATGAATACAAAGTTGTGGTTCTCTGAAGGCTCTGAAGAGCTTTGTTTTCATACCGAATATGAGCACAAAAATTGAATTTTGTTCTCAGTGGCTTCAGCCTTTTCCTTTCCGAAAAAATCGAGAGCCACCTGCTGTGAAACAAAGTTTTCCAACACTAAAGAATTTTCATTTACACTGCAGAGTATCTGGCCATTTTTTTTGGCAAGAAATGTACTGTTGTTCTCATCGGATCTTACCATGTTGGTCTTCCTCCAGGTAAAGCAAACCTACACAAAAGCATTATAACAAGTTCATGTGAAAGGCATGTGGTGTAGTGAGATTAAATGAGATTATATGTAATGAAATTTTCAAGGAAAAGCACTCCCTCCTCAGAGTATTATCACATTAGTGGCACACGGGTTAATAAAGACTAAGGCCCACTCTACGTAGTATCAAGCAACTGAAAGACAGTAAGAAGAAAACGAGTAAGGAATCAGTTTTATTGTGTGGCATTAAATAGTCCTCATTGGAAGGGTGTGTCGATACTTACCAGTAATAGAGATGGATGAAGACAAAAAGCAGCAATGAGAGGCAATCCTGCACATTTTTGATGTGTCTGAATGATTTTTTGAATGATTTTCTTCCTTAGCCAGCAATACCCTGCTGAAGAAATGGGATTTCTTCTTGTGGAGTTCAGTATAGACACAGTAGGTGGGTGGAATACCCATTTACCAAAAGTGAAGAGCAGCTCACTGGAGAGATGAGCCCACTTTGCACCACTCGTGAATGTGGCCTCACCGAGTGCCCCGGTGAAGGTGCCCTATATGCGCCTTGGACATCCTTGTGGGACTCCTCTCTGCTGTCATGTCTCCTCCTTCATTTGTGCCATGCTTCCCTTGGACACTGCCCTTCATTTTGGAAGGAAGTCACACAGGCCTTTCCTCCTACTACAGCAAGATGAGTGTCTGTACCTTGAGTCTGGGTATCTTCACTCTAGGTTGCGAGATGGACTGTGGACATATATTTAACATCCATCATCTCCAGCTATATCTCCATGGCAAAAGTCGTCCAGCATCCCTACATTGACTATATGTCCTGGTTTCTTCTCGAGGTAGACCAAAGCCAATTGTCCCCCCATTTTAATCTTTGTGATGTTTTGATGAGGTTGCTGAATGAGATGGCTGGAGAGAAGGAAAGCAAATGCTGGTTGTGTTCCTTCATGATAAACAAGCTCACGTCTTGCTCTCTTCTACACGCAATGTTTTCATCGCTGCTTAATTTTTAATCAAAGCATAATTTGTGTCTAATTTTCAGAATTTCAGTCAATTTTAAATCTCACCAACCAATATTTGTTTTCCTGCATGTTAAGCAAACATGTTTGATTGCAAGCAGATGTCATCTGGCCCTGTGCACTCAGGGGGTTATGTTTCAGTTGTAATCTTCACTAGTGAAGAGGCCAAAGGAACAAGAATATATGTCCTACTTCAGCACGAAATTAATAAGTCTATTGCTGCAACAGCAGCTTTTTATTAGGGGGAGGTGAAAAGACCTACTTAATTATGTAGAAACGCCATTTCAAGTGAGTCTGAGATAAACATTAAATTCAACAACAAGTTACTGAATGTTACATGCAGAACAGTCTGACTCTCCCCAGCAGAGTGAAAAAATCTCAACTTTGGTTCCTACCTTGAGCTCTGGCAAAGATCTCAGTTTAGATCATGTGGGAAAAGGTATTATCATAGAATAGAATCACAGAATGCTTAGGGTTGGAAGGGACCTGTAGAGGTCACCTAGTCCAACCCCCCTGCACACGCAGGGTCCCCTAGAGCATGTGGCACAGGGTGGTGTCCAGGCGGGTTTGGAAGATCTCCAGAGAAGGAGACTCCACCACCTCTCTGGGCAGCCTGTTCCAGGGCTCTGTCACCCTCACCGTTAAGAAATTCTTCCTCAAGTTCCTGTGGAACTTTTGGTGCCTCAATTTGTGGCCATTTCCTCTAGTCCTATTGCTGGCCACCACTGAGAAGAGGCTGGCCCCATCCTCCTCACTCCCTCCCTTGAGGTACCTATACACATTGATCAGGTCCCCTCTCAGCCTTTGTTCAGTCACTTTGTTTAGGAGTAGTTATTCTTCCCAAAATTGTGTTTCCAGTCAGTAGAGTTACTATTCTAGTACGGTGAGTAAAATAAATTAGGTAAATAAAAGCCCTGTTTGCAGTAGCATCACTCCATGTAGCATAGTCGCAAATTCTCACCCCTTCACTGACGTGACACTGTCATAAAAGCCTTTTTAAGAGCAAACCCATCCTCAGACACTTACATTGGCTGAGGACTTGTCAATCACTTTGATATGAAAAGAACTTCTTGTTATGTTGTGAAATACATATTCATGATTTTTTTCCTTCTGAGCCAATTATGGGAAAATCACTTTACGAATGCTGCCTGCATAGCTTATGAAAAGCCTCCAGGCCTCTTTGCCCGGGTGTGCTGTGCACGTTCACTTAATTATGTCTCCGACTGACCCTTTCTGGCAATAAGCCCTGATTTACCTACAACTCCTTTTTAGCTTCCAAGATCCGTATGTCAAATCATTCTGTAAATAGAACGACCTTTGCTTCCTCAGGGACCACGCTCCGGATCAGAAAATCAATGTCCGTTTGCCACCAACTGGCTGAGCCCACGACTATTTGCAAAGGAACCATGAGGACGGAGTGAGCGTTGCTTACCTAAAGCATCCTCGTCTTCGTGCCAGGCTCCCTGGGGGGCTTAGCTGGGATTTTAAGAATGAGCTTAAGACAATACTACAGCTTCCCAGCCTAAACAGGAGGAAAAGTTAATTGCAGCATCTTCCATTACAAACACCTTCTCACACTGCAAAAAAAAAAAAAGCATTTCATTTCCTTTAGAGGGAGACTTCTGCTTTTTTTATTCATTTATTTTTATTCTTTCACACTGGAGGAAAAGACACCCTTTGCCACAGGGATTTACCCACTGCTTCCAGCACTGAGCAATTCAGCTATTCCTGGAAACTATGCCCTGCTCCAGATATTGCGTCCTAAGCACAGAGGAGGCACCACCTTTATTGTGAAAACATTGCCATTTCCCACACTCTGCCAGAGTTTGGGGCCGGCTAATATTAGACTCCGCATTGTAGCAGGGAGAAAAAAAGGAACCAAAGGAAGAGGAAGCAGATGCGATGCACAGATATACGAGCTGGAGCAACAGTAATAGCTGAAGTTGCAGAGCAGGTTACGTCCTGGATTTTGAAGAGTCCAACCTGTCAAAATACATCTGGAGGGGTCTAAAATTCAATCAGATAGGCAGCTTTTGAAAGGGGGCAGATTGGGATTTCTAGTAATAATATTAATAAATAAGATAAAGACAGGGCAGAAGCTGTGGTTCTTCTCAGCTGAATTTAGCTGTTTAGGAGTGAGGTGTCTGAATTCAGCGGAGAGAAACAGTGCCACTGGAGAGCAATTTATCTAGCTGTCTTAGACGGCAGTGTTAAGAGGAGATGAATCTTTTTAGAGAACTCTGTTTCCCTCCATGGGCTCTGGAGGGAGCTCAGGCAAATAACTTGAACTAACATTTAGCTTTGGACAGCTAAAACTAAGATGAATCCCACCCCTGATACCGAGGCTTGAGTGGGAGATGAGCATGGTTTCCCCCATCAGAAACCAGACTGGAATCTCTGCAGCCTTCTTTGGGAAAACAAATGGAAGAGATGAGTTTATAACTGTGATCCTTCTTCATTATCACAGAATCACAGAATCATAGAATACTTAAGGTTGGAAGGCACCTCTAGAGGTCACCTAGCTCAACCCCTCCGCACACACAGGGTCACCTAGAGCATGTGGCACAGGATAGAGTCCATTATAACTGCCACCACCTTGGCTGTCCCTTTCCTTAATTGTGATTTTATTCAACTTTGCTTTTTTTCACCTTTTTTTTTCCCAACAGTCTCAGCAGACCCCCTGTCAGTCATTTGCATAATGTTAATGACTCTAATGACCTCTCTTTTGGTCATGCATCTGTAAACTGTAAGTTCCTTAAGTATTTTTTACTGGACTTGGTGATTTTTATAAGCAAGAAAGCAAGGCTCAAGAACACTTGAGGAATTGACTAAAGTATCAAGGTAATCATGGACATACATGGATATAATTTCCATCCTTGCTTAGAATGAGCTCAGTCCTGTTTTTTCAGTGGGAAATCCTAGCAGAAAAGGTCCTTGCAGAGGCTTTTAAAAATAACAACAAGTATTTTCATAACTGATTTGTTTCAGCTGTAATATAGGGGTTTTTTTGTTTTTATTTTTTTTTCATAGCAGCAAGAGGAGAATCTGTCACAGTAAGGCAGATTGCTCAAATCTGATGCCTACATGAAGCATGGTGTCATCCCCCATCCCAGAACCCACAAACTGAAAGAAGTTTATCTTGCCTCGTGTTGCATGGGACAGAGGATGGGTGACCCATTCCCAAATTTACCCCAATTTATCCCAAATTTACAAATTTACATTTCTGCATGAAGAGAAAGAAGGTTTATGTTCATCGCTGTGGTAGTGCGGTCTAGTGTTTGAGAAGTGAAAATGCATCAAAAACACATCTCCAACACACCGACTTGTTCAACTAAGGCTATTTTTTTAATCAGATCTCATCTAAAGAGCAGATTTACAGATCTTAAAATCCCAAAAGCAATTGGAGGTAGTAAAAACTCCCCTCCACTTGGGAAAAATGAGCCTGATTTTTGTAATCTATTGTCTTTATTCGCTGCTTTGGAAAACCACTGGATAATATGGCAAAAAAATAAATATAACAATAAAGTGGGAGTTATACATCAGTTATACATATATTGCTCTAGCAATACCATCAGCCACCATCGGATTCCTGGTTATCTGTCACAGGAGATTTTCCTTGTGACATTCGACTATTCCTTAAACAGAGGAAGTCACTAATCAGAGATTCAATCTGGAAACCTAGTCAAGGTCCCATCACTGCTAATCAGTTCTCCTTTTTTGCAACATTTGCCTTCCACGGTGCAAAATCAATGTCTCTATGTCAGATAATGTACTGGGCTGCAACTCACACTCTCTAGGTTCCTGGATATCAGGAATCATAATGCCAGGCACTTTGCTTTTGTTCCTTGCTTTTCATTGCCTGTATGATCCCTAAGAACTCACTCGTGCTTCTCCTGCAGCCTCCAAGAACTTGGCAGTCTGCACGCATGTTTTCTATCCCAAAGAACGGGTTTCTCACCAGAGACAAGGTAGGAGTGGAGCAAACAACACTGCTAAGATAGCTGGTGTTTGTTAGTAGTCTCTGGGAAGCAACACTGCAAGTTAATGCAGAGCAAGATTGAACTGAAGTTTCCAGGCTGCAGCCAGGCTTCCTCCTGAATCTTAAGGAGACTTATTTGCTGTATTATTCATTGCATGATTTCCAAGCCCAACACCACAGACACCCCACTTGCTGCATGCCCAAGTGCTTCTCTGGAGGAAAATACTCCCATTAACCCAAAGACTGAAATTTAGCCACAAAATCAGAGCCTTTCCTGAGAGCTTTCTGGTGTCTGTGGCTTTACATCGTGCTCCTATATTGCTCTTCTGCAGCTAAGGTTGAACTTTTAGCAAGAAATGGACTGCTCTAGCAGGTCATTAGTTTAAAACTAGGTAGTGTTTGCTGTTTGGGAAACATCCCAGAACCTGAATTCTCTTCCCCAGATGATTGTGTGCAGCCTGAATCCAAATATTATCTCCACTACCGTTGTAAAATATGCATTAAAAGAGGTAGAAAGGATGTCTTAGCTACAACATTTATAAAACATCAAGAGTGACTTGTGCAGGAACCTGTGGTTTTCAAGTGCTAATGGAAAAACAGCTTGGTAGCGATGAATATTCTCCAGGTCTTGGCAAATTAGTATTTTATTTCCAGAATTTAAATGAGCAATAGAACTCAGAGGAACAAAAATAATCAAGTTTCTCTCTGGTTCATCTAGCATGAATTTTAACAGTTCATCAGCTGGGTAGGTCCTCATCTCCTGCCTAATCTTTTCCCACAAAGAGTTACCCAGATTGTCAAATTCTCACAACCAGCAAAAGATCTGAGAGGATTCATCCAAACCCACTACCATTCAAATAAGAGGCTTTCTTTCCCCTGGGGAATCTCAGACCTGTAAGAGTGATAGAAGATCTGTAAAGAGCAAAACCATACCAAATTTTTAGTCTTTATCTTTTTTTTTTTTTTGTCTGGGTGGGAATCTGGTCCTCCTGTTGCCTCAAGTGGTCCTTGCCTGCTGTAAGTCCAGGTCTGGGCTGCCATCAGAAATGAATAACAGGGCAATAGCTCAATCATGTGTTTCAGTCACCACCAGAGATGGAATGACAAGCTGATAGACACACTGTCACTAGTTTCCCAATGCAGAATTAGGAATCTGATGTCTAAAACTCAGTGCGGTAAGAGTGAGTTGTCTTGGGGTGAGACACTACCTGTCTGCACAACGTATAGTGCCAGAAGGCTACAGATATGGTCTTCTAGAGAGCATTGCATTCCAGAAACTACAGAGGTGGATAACTTAGCAGATAATCTCATCCATCCTCCCAACCCAGTGCAAAAATTACCTAAAATGCCCAGAAGACTGCCTAGAACAGCAGAAGACTCGATATAAAAAGATCACTGTTCACTAAACCTCCTCTGTGGCACAATTTCTACCTCTACCTCCAACAAATTATGGCAATGTTTAATTGTTCTTGGAAACATCTTCCTGATGCTAACCTAAATCCACTCAGTTGAAATTCAGATCTGCCCACTTGGCAACAGGCATAAGTTCAACTTTGCCTCCATGTTCCTCTCAAGCTTGAAGGAACCTGGATGTGGCCATCCCATTCTCACAAAAGATGGTCCCATACCATGAAGATGAACATTGCATGTGTTCAAAGTTAGCCCAGGTCTGGAAGAATAGAGAGCAAACTGCAACTGGGCCATAACAGTTTATCATTTTAGGAGAAAGTTTTACTTTTCAAGAACGAAATAAAACCAAAAAGTGAGTTCACAGCCTTTCAATCAATTTTATTCCTATTTGAATAGCCACAAACATGGAGATCGTCTGGCATCTATAACACTGAGAAGAACAAATTTGTAACATGTGGCAATCCTGCAGTAAAAAGTAAACCAGCTGCTCTGGGCTCAGCATGGCCTTCTAAATACAGTCTAGATTCCCCTAAAGAGAGTGGTGGGAGATGAAAGAACTTACATTATTTCCCTCCATAGCCTCTGTGGTGGATGAAGCTGTGACAGACACTTGGGGATACTCTAATATATTGGCCTGGCAGCAAGGAGTCATCTTGGGGATGAAATGCTGGACATCTTGCCAGGACATAGCTCTGGAATAGCTGTGGAATCTCTGTTTCAGTGGCAAAACTGGTTTAGGGAATTCCTACCTTTTTCCCCAGCTTTGTGGTTCGACATCTTCTCCACTGTGTCAAGAGGGACATTTTAAGGGTTTCCCTATACATAACATCAGCAAAGTGATCTGAGTTAAAGATGTACCAAGTCATGTTAATTTTTCCTCTCGGGACTACTGCCCGGGGCAGCATTACAAAGCAAATTCATTGCAGAATACAATAAATTTGGTGGGTCAAAGACATTTGTTTCTATTGCTACTGTGATGGGCTAGTTGAGATACATGGGCTGGAAGGTGTCTCCAAACTTTAAGAATAGAAAAAAATATTGTTCTCTCTTTATTTTTTTTTCCTCAGAAGAAGTAAAAATATACAAAAAGATTTATTGACTGGCCCAAGGAAATGTGCCTAACAAAAAGGGTAGCAAAGTCAATCCCTGAAACCAGGGAGCAAAAAAATCTGACAGCCCCAGCTCCAAGCCAAACACAGCATGCAAACAACGCCATGGGCCCTTAAAGGTGTGAAATTGCTCCTATTCATTCAGTGCTAGACATTGAACGTAGCATAATAATGCATCTAAAGCACTTACCAAATATACAGCAGCATTATTTTGACAATTATTCCTTGGAGTATTTTGCAATACAAAGTGTCGGCTGAAATAAAAAATGATGTTGGCCTCTTGTGTATGTATATATCCCAGAACTGAGTGTTAAATGTGCCAGGTCCTGTATTATGGGGTAATTCAGCAACAATAAAGTCTATTTACTTTTTGATCAGCAGGAATCATTGCTGCTGGCAGCACGAGTGGAATCCATTCCAGGTATCAGTCAAAGGAAGCTTTCTCCAGGGACCTTATTTTCAGAAGTGATTTTTTCACCAGTCGAGAAATAAAATCAAGGAAATATTTTACATCAACGACGTGTTTAAAAGGGAAATTTTCAGTGCTACCCTTGAATTCATCATTACAATAATGGTCTGCAGAGAAGTCACTGCCCTCCCTCACTTCTGCCCATCGCACTGGGGACTTTGATGATCATCCTCATGCTGACGGGGCAAGTGAGTTGGAGGAAGCAGTGAGGGTTTGGGTGATCGTGACCAAATTGCCTGCTGGTACCAAAATCACTTTGAGACTGGACATCTCTGTTACAGAGGTTCCCAAGTTTGGGGTTCCAAGTTTCCATCTTGGTTACAAGGCCTGAAGACAGAGTGGATTAGAAGATAGAGAAGACAGCCAGAATCTATCAGACAACACGTCCTGCAGGAGCCTCAACCCTGAATGAAGTGTAAAAGCACCCAAGGGACATCTATTCAGAGGACATCTCACATCAGATTGGACAGATTTCACCAGGACTAGGTAGAGCCTGATTTTTTGTCCTGCACAAGGACTGCTACAAGCTCATCCGAGGCCATGGTGACACTACTAAAATATAGGAAATTACTACAATTTGTGTAATAGAGCTAAAAAAATAAAAGGCACCGGGCTACTAGGCAGGGAGGGCCTGCCTAGTTTCCTGCTCTCCCACGTCCTCCTCAGGTCCGTGCAGAGAGCAGCAAATTCAAAGAAGCAGGAGACCTTGGCCAGGTGCCGAGTGTCCTGCCTGGTCCTGAGCCAGTCACTCTGCAGAGTGACGTGTCCTTGAAACGAGGAAGTCCTAGGAGAGATGCCGGTTTGGAAATCTGAATCCCAACCTCTGCAGAGGCTCCTGCCTGTGATGGCACTGGGTGACATGTGGATGGTCATCATTAACTATTGCAAAGAGCTGGGCAATACTCAGCACCTAAAGACACCCATGTTTGTTGAGCATTGTAAGAGGCAGATTTGTCTTTGCAAGCAAAAAGGGAGGGAAACATATGAATATGGGCAGCCCTTTGTAATGAAAGATGAAAAGGTCAGGAAGAAAATAAAAGGGGTCTCAAAATGGATGGGGTATAGTAGAGCAGGATTACTAGAGGAATAAAGAGCTGATCCTGATCCAGCTCAACATAACACATGAATTTTATGTATTTTCTGGCAACCATCACTGCTGATTTCTCTATGCAGATGTGACCAGCCTGAAGCACTTGCAGGAAATAAATATCCACTATTTCTATTCCTATTCTCTTCTCTCTTAGCACTCTCCTGGTTTTTCTCCATTCTCCAGCTTACACACACCAGGTTTCATTGCAAAACTGGGCTGGCCCCACATACTGAAGAGAATGGAATAATTATCACAATTTTTCCATAAAACCTTCCTGATAACCTCCCAGAATGGGATTGGCTTTCCTTGCAGTGCTGTTTTGCTATTGACTCACATTTTGTCTGTGGGTCCTTATCGTTTCCAGGTCCTCTTTCCAGCCAGGCATGCCACTTTCCGTGTCCTTCCCTTCCTATCACATTTCACTTTGTTGATTTTGGACCATGTTAAATGAACTTAACAAACCCATTTCTAACTCCCACCCTAACATCATAAATGTCTGTTGCTTCTCCTGCCTTGACATCTTTGATCGTGCCTAAGGGCAGGATTTATCTTACCTAGCTTTAGATAACTCCCCCCGAGCCATTTGGATTCCCTCTACACTCAGTGAAGAGAAATAGGCGTTTTCAGGGTGTGATTCACCTCACTTATTCCAGGCATCCACCTCAGATGGGATGAATCTTGCCTCCCAGATCCCTATTTCTCTCCATAGGCAATAAAAAGAGTCTAGATAACTCATCCACATAGAGGCATCAGCATTGCAGACACCCTATAGAGCTGGAGGACCTTGCTCTGTTGCATCATTCAAGTCATTAATGAACGTACCAGCTAAAACTGAGGGCCACATAGACCTACCATTGAGCGAGCAGACCCACAAAGCCCTTGTCATGGACTTTGGATTGGACAAGCCTCTTGTCTTGTTCTCCTGATGTAACAGCAAATATTTTTTGAGTAGGGTTTGTGGGTACTCAATGCCCCTGCCCTTCTCAGGGCTCACAAGCTGTATATTGCTGGCTTATTTATGAGAGTCACTGGGGCAGCAAGAAAGGTTCCTCCCATCAACATACAGCATATCTGCTGCTTCTTCTTATGCAGTAGGCCAGCTGTCCTGCCAATGGAGAAAATGAGACTAGCTAGACATGATTTACTCTTGACAAGTCCGTGCTGGCTCTTTATTATTAAAAATGCCAGGGTATAGAAATGCCAGGGTTGTTTTGGCATTGCTCCTTAAAACTATTATGGTGTCTTGGCCTTCTTGATGTTAAGTTGATGCACATCAATTAATGTTTCACATTTACTTTTCATGGGTCTTTATTTTCCCTTTCTTTTATGAGTCCTTTTTAATTGCCACCTCTCTGGGAAATTCTGACACAACTTTCTGCTATGTTTCCTTTTCTTCTTTGGCCATTCTGGCATCAATATTTCTATAAGCTGATAAAGATCAATGGCAAAACATGAGTGAATCAGGCTAAGCTGGGCAAGGCACCATGAGCCTCTCATGACTTTTTATTCCTTGCGAGCAAGGAAAAAGGAAAGAGCTGCAGCACTTCTCCTTTCTGCCATCACACAAGTCTCTGAAGTGGTTTTCTGCTTCTCGGTGATATTGGTTGGAAAGTCCTGCCATTGCAAAGCTCTCAAGGGCCTCATCACGAGCTGACAAGAGAGCACATTTGCTCCCTGAACGCATCCCAAGTGTCTGCTCGGAGCCGCCTTTGCGTCAACAAGGAGGATAATATCCACTTATTCCAGCAAAATGACAGGTCCCTTTTGACATTTTCAATGCTACACTGCTAAGCTTGGGGGAAATAAAAAAAAAAAAAAAAAAGTTAAGTTTTTAACACTGTTAGAGAGAGAAAATTTTCCGGATGATGGCTGAGAGGCAGAAAGATGGATCAAGGCATGCTGAAGCTTTGGAGACACTGGCTGGAGAAGGAAAATCTGGATCAAGGATTGAAAAGGTGGATGTAAGCGGGATCCGGTTCCCATTCTACTGCTCCTGTGGAGGGATGGAAAACCCTGGGTGAACCTTTAAACCATCCCTCAGCTGCGTGTCATGTTGGAGTTCTGCTAACTAGAGGTTTTCCTGCTCTTCCAAGGCAGCAGATAACTCATCCACCTTCTTTTCACAGTAGAAGTGGGAAAAACATTAGAAAACCTGCCTGGGATATCAAGGACAGCACACTGAAAGTCTCACCTTAAATACCTTGCAAATCACACTCGTTACCAACTGCCTATCAGAGCCTTACGAACTGGAAACACTCCTCCTGTCCGGAAATGCAATTATTTATAAATGCAAAATCTGCTTTTGGTGAGCGCTGAATAAAGCTGCTGGTTATCCACAGAAAATGAAATTTTGTCTAAAATCTGATCTAATTTAAATGCCTTTTTTTTTTTTTTTTTCCCCACATTCTGCATTTGCCTTACCTGGGCAAATAGAGGTTTAGGCAATTCCCAGGTGTCAAATTGTCATCCAGCAACCAAGTTGGGGAGATGGTCCTTTCACAGCAGCCTAGGAAACTCAGGAAAATGTAAAATGTCAGTTCTTGAGGAAAGAGATGTATTTGCTTAATAGATATAGTGTGCTCACCTTGCACAAGCACATCAACTTCAGTATTTGATTTACGACCTAATAGAAAGGCAGCGGATTGTAAAACATAAACACATTTACCAGCACAGGGGAATTAACCTTTTCATGGAACAAAGTAACAATCACACATCTAAAACAACCTGAAAATGAGTTAGTTAAGATGCAACTATCAATTTGCTGATTGAAATTGTGATTAAATCATGATGAAAGCCAGTGAGCTAAGACATTTTAATGTCTATCAGTGCAAGACAAGGCCTTCAAGCCTTTTCTTTGGGGTTTGCTCCTTTCCAATGAAGTCGGATTGCAGATGGACAGGGAGGAAGTGCAGGTGGAGGGGAGGTCTCCATGCTCTGCCAAGGGATGGCAATGCTGGGAATTACTTTGATAAGATGCTCCCAAGCTCCTCGTTCCTTCCACCATGGTGCGCTTTATATACATATATATATATATACACATTGTATATATATATACATACACTATTATAATGATTGAAGACCTGGCTGAGAATCAAGCCAGCTCACATGCCACGTGGTTATTTTCAAGGCCAAGGCCTGGAGATATTTTTATGACAAACCTACATCTTGCACACAGCCCCAAATGCAAGAGGCAGATTGGGATGCTGAGCCCATCACCAGATGCTGCAGGTCAAGTTCAGCTCACTGTGCACTCATCCTGGCCATAAAACCTAAGAATAGGATCATACGGTATGGGGACTTCTGGACATTTCTAGCCCAACCTCCTGCTCAGACCAAGGCTGGACCACACTGCTTAGGGCTTAATGATCCTGGTGGTCTTGGGAACTTCCAGGAGTAGAGACCACACAGTTCTGGTTTGCTAAGGTCTGCCCAGAAATGATAGCAGGGAGGCTGACAGTAGTGGTCTAGGTCTAGTGGGTTATCACTTTGTTTTAAAGCACCCAAGAATGTGTCAGGACCATCCCCAAACCCCCTGGCCCCACACTACCAAGATCTGCTGGGACAATCCCCATTCCTAGCCCCATATCCCCAAACTTGCTGAGATATTCCTTTCCCTCCCAGATAATCCCTCTTCTTCCCTCCACTCTCAAACCCTGCAAATACAATCCCAAACTTCTCAGCCCAGGACCTCTAAATCTCACTGGGATGAGCCCCATCCTGCAAAGCCCAGCACAACTAGCCTTGCTTGGGCCATCCTATGCCCTTCTTTCCAGCACCTCCAAGCCCTGCTGGGATGATCACCCTCCTTCCCAGCCCAACATCCCCAGCACAGCTGGAACAAATCCCATTTCCCTATCAATGCATCCCCAAGCCCTTCTAGGGCCATCCTCATGTCCCCAGCCTGGACACTGCCAAACCCTACAGGGATGATCCCCACCCCCACACCCCTGTCCCAGCTGGCACAATCCCCACGGTCCCAACCCCACACCCCCAGTGCAGATGGGACAATTTCCATGTCCCCATCCAGCACCCTCAGCACAAATGGCATCACCCCTGTGTCCTCATTCCCATCGTCCCCATCCCACACCCCCAGCCACCTCATCTCCATATCACCCTTCCCCACACAGCCCCAGCTCAACTGACACTATCCCCATACCCTCCTCCCCATCTGTTCCTCTCCAGCCCTACCTCCCTTCTAGACGTGCCCCCATTCCACACTCCCAGCCCATCGGGGACCATCCCCATCTCCGCTTCTCCATGTCATCCATCCCCACACTTCCAGCCAGGATCATCATCCCTCACCCTCCACCCCTGCACTTGCAGCCTGGCCGGGACCATCCCCACCTCCCCACTCACATCCCTCACTCCCCATTTCTGCAGCTCCCAGCAGGACTATCCCCAAATCCTCCTCCCCCATCCCTCACTGCAAGCCCACCTGGGTCCACCCATCCCCACCTTCCCATTATACTCCACCGGGACCCGGACCCGGACTCGGACCCGGACTCGGACCCGGACCCCATCTGGGATCATCCCCTCCTCCCCCATCCCAGCTGGGATCATTCCCAATCAGGACCACACCCTCCTCCCCCATCCCATCTGGGATCACTCCCAATCGGGACCACCCCCCGCCTCCCCCATCCCAGCTGGGACGATCCCACCCCCTCCTCCCAGCTGCGCCCTCCCCTGCCCGTCCCGCCCCGGGGCGGAGGCGGCGGCCGCTTAGAGGGACCCGGTGCGCGGCGCCCGGCTCTGCTCGGCCCGCTTCGCTTCGCTTCGGTTCACTTCGCTTCGCTTCGGCGATGGCCCCCGCGGCGCACGGTTGCGGCAGCGGCGCGCTCCTCGGCCGCTTCGGCGTCCTGCTGCAGGCGCTGCTGGCGCTCGGCGCCTTCAGCACCCTCATGCGTGAGTACCGCGGCCCCCGGGATGCTCCGTCCCTGCATCCCGGAGGCTCCCGGGACCTGCTGCACCCCCTGAGCCGCTGTGTGCGTGTAGGAACATTGAGCCTGGCTTGGCTCCCCTTGCACGAGCAACTGAACTACTTGCATCACTCATGATGCTCTAACGATGGTGGAAGTGAAGGGTGTAAGTGAACAGCTTGCTTGCTTAACAAGGAGACAAGTTAGCAAAATAGTGTGTGCACTGGGTAGAGTGATGCTAAATATTGTAATATTTCCCTTATTTAACTTGTGGTGTTGTTTTAACTTTCCTTACCCTGTGGCATGGTGCTTGAGAGGCCTCAGAAGAAAGGCTTCAGGCTTGAAGGAAGAGTTTTGTGTGCTAAAAATCCACCACCCTGTAGTGGATTATCCGAAGGTAATTCCGTGCCTAGCATGGGTGCCCTTAAGTTGTAGGTGCCTTGTTACTTGTTGTGCAGGGTGGTAATGAGAGGAAGCAGCCGAACAGTGAGAGGAGAGACGGAGGGGTGCTAATAAGATGTGAGAAAACCTGTTGCTCTTTGCTGTCTGTGCTGTCAGCGACACGCGGGTTGTTTCATCATTCACTTACGGGGCTTAATTCAAACCGAGTAATGAGGCAGAACACAGGCTATTTTCTGTGTTCAAAGACCTGTGGTGGTTGAGCACTAAAACTTCAGACCTTCTGGTTAAGTAGTTCTTTCTGGAGACCCTTTTGGAGGCTGGACATGAGCACTGTGCTTGTGAGCAGAAACTCTTAGGGAAAAGTGCAGCAAATTCCTTCTGGGATGACCGATAGCTTTCTCCAGGAGTAGCAGCCCTGTCTGACACTTAAGGGCCCATATTGTAAGAGCCCAGGTATTGAAAATACGGATAGACTGATTTGGTCTGTTCCCCTTACCATTAAGTGGTTTGTAAACTCCAGGGACTTATCCCATAAACAGTATTTTAACAGTATTAACTCCTGTGGCTGAGGGCTTTGGCTTTGCTGATAGCAAATCCTTAACTCAGGGCTACTGATTTTAACCCCCCCCAGGTCTAAGGGCTACTGTTTTCTTGAACATTAGCAACCCTTTTGTTAAGGAGAAGCTGAAAGTATGTGGATTCACAGTGAATATGCTCAAAGACTAAAACTGCAGAGGAAATTGCTGGCAGGGACCTTGAAAATGGATGTGTTTACAACTCTGGCATCTCAAACACAACATCTCTGGCTGCAGCAGGGCTCTCTGTCCCTAATTCACCCCAGCTGCTTCTCATCTATGCCCAATTTACACACTCCCTGCTGGAGACTTTCTCAGATGTGTCGCTGGGGCTGTTTGCATGCTGACTCCTAACACGTTTCGCTAGTAACGGGTTTACCAAGGGCCTCATGTTAACCAATAACTTGCTCTGAAGCAATTTCTGGAGCTGTTGTGTGCACCGTTCAGCTGGTGACCTGGGGAGGAGAAGGCATGAGCGGCTGCAGGGTGTGGGAACCTCTTGAGCTGATGCTCAAGGACACGTTGAGAGCCTAAAAATGCTCCTGGGAACCTCAACTGCAGCTTCACTCAAGCCCAAAATGAACTTAGGCAGTTGTGCCTGAATGACTGACTCATCTAGACCTTTGTGCACCATCATCTTTTACTGGAATAGCTGTGGATCCAGCTTTATTGTATTTGTAATGTACGTGTCTGTGACTTCTGCTCTAATGGGGACATGGTAGACCAGCTTGCTTAGCCATGCAGGCCAAGGAATGGACTTTCAGGTCTTATGTGATTGCAGACCTGAGCAGGGTGCATTCCCCCTTCTGTAAAGCTTAAGTTCATCTTAGCTGTGGGAGAAGCTGCAACCAGAGAGCTGTGCAGCTGGTGTTTCTTGGTTATGCCTCTAACAAGCTGTTTCCAAAAGAAATGTGGTTGGGTCTAACAAGCTTGCTGGTGGGCTTGTATCCTGGGAATTTCAAATAACTGGCACTAGCTGCAGACCTCCTGCCAGAGGAAATTCATGTTCTGTGGGTTGTGGATGTGGTGCAGGCTGCCCTCTGTATGCTGAGATGCCTAGAAGAGACTGATTACCCTTTTGTTAAAGGGCTCACATGTTGAAAACGGGCCTTGTCTGGTTCCCATCACTCTGCAGAGCTGGAAATCAAGCTACAGCTCTCCTTCAGTTCAGAGATATGAAATGGAGAATTAGTCCTTTCCAACAAAACAAAAGAATTTGAATAGAGAAAGCTTCAAGATTGCACAAAAAGCTATGCAGAGCACTTGGAAGCCTCTTGAGAATCTCAGGCTAGCTATAATGTGGTGGCTTGCAGGTGCATGGGACATGCACACAGTGTGCAGCCAAAATATGGAGGGATGATAATATGGTCTCTTCCAGATGGTAACGCTGTTATCAGTGGTTGGTATCAGTTATCAGGTTGATAGGCTTGAACTTCTGTCTTTTGTGGGTCTGGAAAGAATGTCCAGGACTCAAATGCCTGTAAATTGTCCAGGCTTGTGAGCTTGGTTGAGTTGATGCTGTGCAAGTGTGCATCTGGATTGTATGATGCACAGATCATGTGCCAACACAGAAGAGAATGTAGAGGCAGAATAGAGCTGGTCCCATGGATTGTCACCTTTCCTATCTCCAGTGCTGGCTTCAGAAGCTCTTAGGTTGGCTGTAAGGTCCCTTGTTGCAAAACCTATGCAGTGACTGAAAGAGGAGGTACTCAAGTACTGAGTATTGTGTATTGAGTATTGTGTATGTTTGGCAGTTGATTGTTTCCTAGGCAAGAACTTGCCATTAGGGTAGGTCACAGCACGGAGCAGTGTGGATAACTGAATAACCCTATCTGAAAAAGTCCTGAACGCTCTGCCCTGATTATCAACCAGCTCAATGCAGAAAGAAGGCTACAATTGCAACAGATGCTGGATGTGACTTGGAGGCTGGATCTCTGCTATTCCATTTGAACCTGGTGCAAGGAGGAGTGTGTAGGCCAGGAGAAGCTGCCAAGCTTGCAGCCTGGAACAGCAAATCCCTCTGGAATGAGGGAATCTCTTAGAAATCTTAGCTGCAGCCGCTAGAGCTCCTCTGTGGAGCACAGAAGCAGGAACTGGGAATTGGAAGAGCACATTTATTCCCATTATGAAATGAAAAAGCTTTTCTTGGAGCAGGTAGATTTCACTCCATAACAAATAGCGTAGGTGGTATCTGAGGCCATCTATTACTCTTCCAACTGCTGTCCTGCTCTGCTCTTCAGTGCATCCTGCCTTGAGCTTGCCCTAGGAAGGCAGCGTTGTTTGCATTTGGGACCACAGTGATGGAGGTGACCTATAGCCACAAGGGCAGTGCTTTGTAGTTCTGACCCAAGTAGCATGTTCTGAGGCAGAACCACGGGATTGGATTTTGCCAGACTGGCCTCAGGGTTGTAGCAGGAAATACCTGTGATGCATATGAAAATTACCCCCTTATCTGTTTCCTTGCTTATGATTAGTAGGGTGGGGGGGAGGGGGGAAAATGGGCTTAAAAACTAACTTTGCACTGTGTTTTCTCCAGGTTAGTGAATTCTTGACTAGTGAAAAAGGGAAGCAACCTCCCAGTATATGGAACTGTCTGAATTTTGGAAAGATTTAGCAGAACCAGCAGTAACTATCACAGTGATCAGATGAAGCAGGCTAAGTATCCTGCCCCAGTGTGGCCTGGGATCAATGCAGTGTTCAGGCTTGTCAATGGACGTGCTTTGAATTGCTTCATTGGTTCTGTGCTTCAGAATTATTCTGTGTGCTTATGATGTAATGTTCTGACTTTTATGCTGAAAATCTCTTCAGGCTGGTTGCAATTGTGTGTGTCAGAATGGGGAAGAAATAAATTAAGGGTATAAAAAATGAAGGGTATGTTTGGCTTGGTGTTTGATCTATCCAGGCGTCCATGCTGCTCTGACATAAACTTGCCTGGGACTTGAATGCATTCCAGGACTTGGCCAGCACAAGGCAGGTGCTGCTGACCTCACTTCTAATGTAACCACGTAAAACTGTGCCCTTGTTTTGATGCATATTTAAACGCTGACTTTACCATTGCAGATGCTTTTCCCTTAGGGGTTAATACAAACCACAAAGATTAACTTTCTGGAGGTTTGAAGTGCAAGGCTTTGTCTGTGATGGCCAATTTACATGTGAGTGTGTGGGTTAAGTGTGAAAATCCTACCTGTGGCAGAAGTCTTCAGACTCTTTTTTTTTTTTTCTTCTGCCTCAATACGTCTGAAAACTGGCTAAGCTTGAAAATACACTTTGGGGAGTTCTGCACAGCATTTGATGTGCTTGGTTAAGCCGAACACAGCTTTTTATAAAGCTTTTGGATTTTAATTATGTTGACCTGTTCTCGGAAGCCGCCGCCTTGAGCTAAATCACGCAATAGAAGTGCTAGTTTTGGATTATGAGGGCCCTGGTTTTGGAAGGAGACTAATGTGTTGGGGCAGCTGACAAATGAGCCGGCAGGCTAACCCTGCTTTTATAGCTGCCCTTAACACAAGAACTGCAAAACTCATTGCTGAAATGGTCCTGTACCCCATGGTGAATGAGTGATGTTATCTGTAACTCTCAACACACTATATAAAACCTTGAAGCCAAACTTGCCTTTCCTAATTAAGGGATGCAACAAGTAAAGTTCTAAGGAGAAATCTTTTGACTGCTTTAACAGTATGGTTATGAGAAATGTGGCTTTTAAATTGCCAGTCCAGCTGTGTCACTTCTTTCTTAAGGTTTTATTCTCTTATTCATGCTCTCGGGCAGGAAAAATGACTTTTAGATGGGAAATGTTTTCTCAAGTGATTTACATGGAACCTAGGGGGACTTTGTATTGAAAACAAATTAATGTCTGCATCACCCAAGAAAGAGTTAAAAAGGCTCTCTGGATATGAGCTAGGGCCCAGACCCAAGGCAGGTCTTTTGACAGATTTACTGTGACACCAAATACCTTGCCCAGTTCTCAATGTATAAAATGTGACTAATGGCTGTTATTTCAAGGTATGCTTTATGACCACCAGGCACTTGACTGCTGGCCAGGAGCCATAAAGATCTTATAGAAATAAAACCTGTGGGGCTGGTGCACCAGTTGCTGCTTGAGGCATAGCTTGAAACTGAGACCTCCTTCAAATCAGCGTAGCCTTAAATTGGGCCATTAATGCCCCCAGATAGGTGAATGCTTCAGCTCTTGGTGTTGCTTTGCAGAATAAGTGATGGGGAGGTGCTCTGAGCTGCTCTTTCTTGTCTTGCTGAATCCTAGAAGACTGTGATTTTAGGTGGGGAATAAAGATGGATGGATGAAGTAACTAGCAACTACACAAAAAAGGATGGGGGGAAACTACTGTTATGTGAGAATTTGGAAGGGGGTGCCTTTAAAAAGGCAGAATCATTTCCTCCGCCCGACATCAGCATGGGCACTCCAAAGCCATGGGATCCTGTAGGATGTGCAGGATTAGAACGGGACCGTTTCTCCTGCTGGGTGCTGCCGTGTGCCTAACCTTGCCATCAGCATGAGGTTCTCCTGCAAGCCGTAGCACTCTACCAGAAGAAACTTTCCTTGGTGATAGGATAACCTGCCTAAGGTTATGCCTTAGGATAACCTTGCCTGTCTTCAGTAGGAGCTAGTATTATCTTGATATTGTCCTCCTGCTTCACGTCCTCCGGCAGCAGCAGTAACCCAGAGTGTATCTTCCATTCCTGCTTTTCTCAAATATCCCCTCTGCAAACTTTGCTACAGGTGCTTGAGTCCTTAAAGCAGGGGTATAAGGATATTTGGGAGGGACCTGGAACAGCTAAATAAATCTAGTACAGGCTAGAGAACAAAAATCACTGCAGTAATCTGTTTCCTTAAACTGTGATAGGATTTTTGCTGCTAAACTCTTGGTCTTTACAAAACTATTCCTAGAAAACTGTGACTCTCAAAATAACTACTGTAGCTGTGCTATATTAAAGGTGAAGGGTCCCATACTCATGGTCAATATGGGGAAACTGTAGAATAGGTCAACTTGTTCATGGATCTTCTGTGCAGGTGATGGGAGCAGATCCCAATTTTGACAAATTCCTTGCTCTATAGGCTCTTCCTTTAAATATGCCCTTCTATCTCTTGAGTCTTGTAGCAGGTGGATAGCCTTGCTCTGCAGACCTCATGGTGGGGTCTGTTGTGAATCTTTGCAGCTCAGGCATGCACTTATCTCACAAGCAGCCTGCTAGGCAGTCTGCACAAACAGTGGCTGCAGTTTCCTCCCATTGTGTCCCAGGTTGAGCTGTCTGACTGTTCAGACAGTGTGTTCAGGCTAAGAAAGTGCAGAGCCTAGGGTTTTAGCCTTTGTATCCTGCATATTGACTTTTTCCTGTCTGGGGCTTGGAGGGGGAAAAAAAAAAAACCTTGAGCCTGGGAAAGGGTGTGTCCTTCAAAATAGGTGGAAAAGTGTTACTGGGGACTATACTGCAGTTTAAGTGGAGTTTGAGCAGGACAACTCTTTTTGTTTCATCTCTGGTTAATAGGTGTGAGTTCTCTTATGCAGTGGCTGGAAACAAGGCTCTGGCCTTCATAACGTGGTGTTGCCCCTGAGATGGGCTTTCCTGTGCTAGTGACTGCTTCCTGGTAGGTAATCTAGCTAACACCTCCTAAAAGGAGGCGACAGAATAATCAACCTGGGTGCTAGAGTCCACTTCTTAATGGGCCATCTGTTGAGTGCACTAACTCTAGAGCATTTTATCTAGTTCTGCCTTCTCTTTGGTTTTCTCCCTCTAGGGTCTGCAATGGAGTGTGCATCAGACTTGGGTCCCCAGGAGATGCAGTCCTAATAAATGCACAAAGTTCTCTGAGTGAAATACCTCCTACCTCCTTTTATTTTTCATCTTTATTGTAAGACTTTAATTATGGGTATGTTTTGCTGGCTAGCAGCTAGCTACCACTGCAGCTAATTCCATCCAAATGGTGGTCATGCTATCAAGGAGGGATGTTAGGCACCTATCCAGATGGGATGTGCTATAGTTAAGCCATCTGTTCCCCTTTGGGAGCTGTTACTATTGACTGGCCCTGGTCACTGCTACTACCTTGCTGTGATACTGTGACTCCAGGGCCTCTGTATGGGAACATAGGTGAGAGCTGCACGAACACACAAATGGTGGAGATGAGGATCACATGTGTGAGAGCACTCCACTGCATGCAGATGGGTGAGAAGGACACACATGGAGTGAGGAACAGCCCAACGGTTGGGCTATTGGTGCCATCCTCAACTGATGCTGTAATTGGCAAGTCCATTAACACAAAAATAGACCACGGGCAGTGCTGTCAGACTTGGGTAATTTCAGAGAATTATACCTATCTGGGGTAGCCAAATCTTCCAAGTGAATTGAGAAACCATTATAATAACCATCCAGCTTTTATAAGCTGACAGTGGCTGTTAAGGTATTAATGTTCTCCTAAAGGATAAATTATGGGGACATTTCTTGCTAGGTTTTTATCTTTTAGTTTTCTGACTCTTTACAGATATACAGTCAAGGTCTCATCTCTCAAACAATTATTTATACTTCAAAGGTCCCTAATCAGATGGCCAGCTTCATTTTAGCCTGATGGTCTTTGGGGACTTTCAAGTGTATAGGAATGTTATTGTCCAGGGCAGAATAGGAAGGACTTGGGAGTATTTTCTTTCCTGCTCTTCCTTTTTTTTTTTTATTTTTTTTTCCCTAGCCTTGGGAAGAGTAGTTCTCTTAAATGACCACTCATCTTCCTTCCCCTTTGCTTAACTTTATGGCTTTGTTAGCAGTAACTGGAGCCAAGTAGGTGGAGAGTGGTAATTTATGAGGATGCCAATTCGAGAAGGTAGGTGTTAATTCAGTGGTGCCTCAATCATTCTTTAGTGGGATTGGCCTTGTTCTGTTTCCTGACTTGTAGGAACAGCTGCTTCCCATCTGCCCATCCTTTCCCTTGAGATTTCTTCTATCAAAAGACCTCCTGGCCAGACAGCACCCTACCTCCATGCTGCACATGGTGATGGTGGTGGACCTTAGCACAGCCTGCATCCTGTTTGCCCTCTACCCTTCCCGACTAGCCCAACCTGCAGTAGAGCTCAGCTACCAGTGGTGAAGCATCTTTCATGGACTGAACATCTTTAGTTGGTGCGTAGAGTCCTCAAATGAGAAATGAGCTGCAGGGCTGCACTGCAAACATCAGAGCCCTGTGTTCCCCTATGAAGAAGGAGGTCAAGGAGGATGAGCTGGTTCCGAGTCTCCTTGTTGTTTTGTGAAGCAAGGCTTTAGTACTCTTCCTTACTAGAAAGGTATTTTTGAATGTAATGTAGAAGGGAAGTACTTCTCATGAATTTTGTGAAATTTTTGAGCAGCAACACCAAACTGAAGCTTTGAGATTCCTTTTCTTTGTTCTGGAAACCCTGCTTTGCATTTCTAAAGAAAAATGCTTCTCTACCATTTTAGTGTGAACTATTTTACTGCTAGCATCCATCTTCTTTACTGTTAATTAGAACTTAAATGGAGTAGTTTCTATCAGATAGGTTCATTGCAGTAGGATGTCCTTGGATGTAGGGAGTTCAGCTTTGCGCCACCCAGCATCCTAAATCAACCTGTGAGTCTTTGCTTTGGGAGTATTTATCATTTGTTTTTTCTTCCTCATGAAAAGAGAAGCTGACTTGATGCAGCTCATTTTGCTCTTAGAACGCGAGATACCTCTGCTTCATGTTTAAAAGGTGCAACTCTGCAGGCCATCAATATTAGAAAGCATGGAATGCTATAGATGTGAAAACACAGTCCAGGAAGAGGAGATCATAAGTCTCTTGCTTGACTGAAGCTTTCAGATTATGTGACTGCACATGGATGTAGCAGTAGTGCTTAAAGAACCTTCATGCTTGACTTCATGCTTGCAGCATCTCTGCAAGATCCTCTGAAGTTTCAACAGGTGCTTCCTTTCATGCCAGTATCTGGTAACTCGAGACCTAGGTGCTTATTGAATTTTCTTTGCCCTTAGGTACTTTTTTAACATCACCTCCCATCTGTTACCATTAGTGAGTCCATCTCCATTATTTGGAGCCCTGTTTGAGCTTCTGAAGGGTGAACATGAACCTAAGCACTACGACTGGACAGTGAGTAGTGAGGTAGAGTGGCTCATCAGGGCATAGAGTCCATCAAAAAAGCCTAACAAGGAGGATAATACAGTAGTTTTAAAGTCATGTTTTTCAAACTGACTGGCCCTATGTTAGGGGCATCCCAATGGTTGAAGGCTTGGGCAGATCCAACGGAAGAGGAAAGATTTAATGTCTTATGGTTTCCTCTTTATTTTGCTGTAGTTTTTCAGGAAGCCCACTGGGAGAGCTTTTGTAATTGCAGTATAAAGATCCTAGAAGAGTCAATCCAAAGATTTTTCCTGTGCTTAAGAACTAAGGCTGCCTGTTCAGAGCTTGTGCTGCTCTTGAAGTATCTCTTCATTGGCTTCTGCTTGCCTTACATGTCTGTATTTCCCTTGTTATCAACATGCTTGCCAAGCTATGTTCTACTTGATCTCTTCATTTGTCCTGAAATGCTTCTGGCATGCTTCCCTACCTCAGAACTAGAGGATAGGCTCTTCTTATGCATACATCTCTGATCTCAGGCTGGTTGCTTATCTTCTAAGGCTTAGTAAACAGTCTGAACTGGCATCCTACCCTGGTGAATCCAAACAAAATGCAGATGCTTATGCTCTTAACTGTGTTTGGATCATTTTTCCTCAAAACTTGTCACTGAGCTGGTACTAAATAAAGCTACCAAAGAAGGTGAGACTTGCCTTAAACATGCTGCAAACATCAGGACTTTCTACAGGTAGAAAAGTGAATTGAGGTGACTTCTCAATCCTCCTTGCTTTAAATTGAATATGGGTTGGTGGTAATTATTCCAGAGCTGGCTTTGAGGTCTAGCTAGGTTTTCCTTCCCCTAGGCTTCTCCCAGAAGTCTTTCTAAATACCTTGATGTGCATTTCAGTTAACCTGTTACTCAAGCTAGTTTTCCATTTATTGATGGTGGGGAGAGGTAGCAGATGAGATTGGGACTCCTAATGCAAAGTTTTACAAACTGAAGGGGTGACTAGAATTTGACTGTGGGAAGCAAATACCTACTGAAGCCTGGCCACCTGTATTTGCTGGCCTACAGTATGGTCCAGATAGTGGTAGCTGGTGGTTTGAGTGTTACTTTGCAGTAGAATGTACGAAATGCTGCTTGTCTGCATCAGACTTGGTTTATATATGGGCAGAGCTGCATAGGTGAGCAGAGTTAAAATATTATTAAAAGTCCCTCTTTTAATCCAGTGAAATGAGTGGTTCTCTCCCTATCATTCTGTAACTATAGCACGGGAGAAGTAGCTAACTGATCACATTTCTCATTTGCTGGCTTCATGCATGAGAGTGCACAGGTTTTCCTAAAATATTAATACTGGGCTTGTCTGTCTGAACAACAGTAACAACAAACTGTACCTACAGTTGATAGAAAAATGTGGTGGGAGTCATAAGGAGAGCAAAGAGGGTGTTTAGCCTTTTGCCAACCCTGGCTAATGAGTATGTGTGTGTGCAGCCCCCAGGTAGCTGTGAACCTCCTGGCTTGTCTTTCTGCATGGGCTGGAAGAGAGGGGTCATTTTCCAATTGCTGTTCACATGGCTGCTACCAGAGCCCTACTGTGCTCCCAAGGCACAAAAGTAGTGCCCTTCAAAGAGGGTTTTATCAGCTCCTTGAGCTTTCAAAGACCTGGAGCCATTTTTATGTGGATTTAGCATCACCCATAACCCCTGGGTCACAGCTACTGAACTACTCTGCTGCCCGTTTAAGCTCCAGTAATCTTGGCTGGCTTTCTTGTTTAATTCAGAGACAGCCTGCTTCAACTCCACACAGTAAATGCCCTATTAAGCAGTTAATTATTTCTCTATAATACTAGCTTTTATCTTTAATACAACAGTTTTACTGTCTTTGATAATTACACAGTCTCAGATAACTCTCTTAAATCTAATGAGGCATGACAAGCTATGTTCAACAAGGCACCACGCCATTAACTTCTTACCTCTGACTTGTCATCTTATCACACTGAATTACTGTATTCCTAGCCTGAGTGGCTGTGGGTGCATAATCTGTCACTTTTCATTAAGAAAACAATGAAAATCATCACTGATGTTCTTCCAGTAGGACTAATGGTCAGCTGCCTGCAGTTCCTCTCCAGCACAGTGTTCTCTGCTTTGTGAACTGGACAAGTCTGGGTTCATCTCAGATGCTTCTGAGAAGCTCTTGGTTCATAAATCTTTTGCCTGTGAGTGAAATGCAAATTGCCTCTTAGGAATTGGTGCTGAAAAATCCTCATTTGCTCTCCATCAGTAGAGACTTCTTGGGCAATGATATCAAATATACTGTCATATGCAGTTGGGACTTCTTTCCGGAAGAGAAAGACAACCGGGCTTCTAAAGATGCACAATGTCACCTTCCTTATGAAGAGTGAGGGGGGAAATGCTTATACCCTGGGGCTGACTCTGCTTCATGACCCTGAAGGTCTATTTGTCTTCTGGCAGGTGGGATCTGCCCAACTTGTGCTTTCAGGCTTCTCCTTGTGGGGCAGAAAGGGCTGCCAGTGACATGGCTCGGAGCTGAGTCAACAAAATGTGCCCATAAAATGTTCCAAACCTGTGCACATACTCCACTGAGCAGGGTTTTCAGTTTCCCAGTGTGGGGCAAACTCCCCTGTGGGTATGTGTTAGGATGCCCGTGGTACTGGCTATTGTGGTGTGCCTGGAATAATTTCTGGTTTTAACAGGAAAAATCTTATGTGGAGAGAAGCTGTTGGCCTGTCCGGTTTCATTTACTGGCTGATGGGTGAAGTGTCCATCTGGGAGCAGAGAGCTGGGTAACAAATTATGCTACATATTGTGCTGGCAGGGTGCCTGTCAGCATGGTAGGTGACTTAAGGTGGACCAGAGGGATTACCTGTGCTCCCTTCCCAAGAGACCCAAGAAAATGCATGTCCAAAAGAGCATCTCCTTGTCCCACTGAAGAGCATGTGGCTCTGGCTCTGCTCTCATCCATGGCACATGGGGTTCCTGCTTTCCTATTGCTGTGGGGCCTTGGGAAATATCTGCATGTGCCAATAGCTGTTAGCACTAAGGAAAAGTCATTTTTCTCTCTATAAACTTGAAGGCAGTGGCTGAATATGTGTAGGTGAAATGAAGATGACAAACCAGCAGGATGGGGCATGTCTGCTGTGGCTTCTAGTAGCTCCTTAGAGGCTAACTTGTGCTCCAAAAACAACCACTTAGTGGTATAGATTAGCTGACCATTTTGGTGTTTGCAGAAATAATCTGCTTACATCTGTAGTACTCGTAGCAGATGATCTGCCTGGTAACTTTTCTGGGTATTCTTGGTAGGTTTAGGAGGGTTTGGCAACCAGCACCTACAGAAATCGTCCCAAGGGTTCATACTCCAGCAGAATTGTGCATTGCACACAATCATACTGATGTGTCCAGATGCTTTTAGGCTCCCATTTCCACTAGATGGCACCACCGAATAGTTGATCTGCCGGTGTCCTGGGCCAGACTGCTGGGAACAGAGCAGATGCACTGATTTTTCCATTCATTCAATATTTTTAGTACAATTTTCATCTCCAAAAAATATCACAGCTAATTATTTTGACTCCAAATCCTGTTCAAGCTGGCAATGTGTTGAACTGGCTGGTGGATTTAATCTGTTGTGCATCTTGAGTTCATTAGTGCCTTTGAAAAGGCGAGTCGCTCCAGCAGCTGAGACAGGCTCTGACATATGAACACTCTGTTTCTGCCTGGAGGCAGCATCACTGAGACAGTGACACTGAATGAAGCCTCCAGCTCTAGATACAGCTGTTGACACGGAACAACACGATGCTCCCCAAAACCATTTATTTTTATTTCTTAAAAATATCCATCAGTTCAGCATGGCTGAAGTGCCCCTTCTAGGGCACCTTGTTCCAGAGCACCTGTGGGCTTTAAAGGAAGGGAGTTCAGCATTTTCTAAAATGGGATCTAAGGTGAATTGATGTTTAAGCCATCCAAGTTGACTTTTGCATATGATGTGACACTTTGTACTTGGTGTGATTTGCATGTGTAAAAGCTGTTTGAATATAGGGAAAGCATTGAAGGTCTATCGGCTCTCTAGGATGAGTTAACTGAATCTGCTGAAACATTTTTGCAATGCTCAGAACTGGGCAAAACTTTTTTTCTCCCGATACTAACTGGAAAAAGCCCAGAGCAGTAACTATGATAAATCCTTCAGTACTGATTGTGTGGATAAGGACACCTGAAAGGCTGTGAGATATCTTCTCTTCTAAACTCACTGAAGAATTGCTTCCAATATTTCTTTTTGGGGCTGATGGTGGGTATCACCAGAGCTGTGTATCTCAGGCTGTGCCCAGCAGGAAGTTTTCGGGCTTGAGGTGCACTATGACAGGAGTGGCAGGATGTGGAGTGATAAAGGCTGGATTTCTGTCCTATTCTGGCTAAATAAGGTGCTGGCCTGGATATACTTGCATATCTGCTTCTATCAGCTTGCGGTTGGTCAAGTCTCAGTGCTGGTGGGTAGTGATGGACATCTCAGGCCACTCACAACAGTGTAACATTATGAGCTGTTGAAGAAGGTGAGAAGTGTGTGCCTACCTCAAATAGCCCTTGGGGTTTGGCTTTGTGACTTGTGGATGCCCTTCTCTGCTTAATTTGGAGCCAAGTCCTTTGGTCCTGCTTAACCTTAGACTGACAAGTGTTGAAGGCCCTCCAGATTTAACCACTTTTGGGCTGGAGATCAGCACAGACTGCACAGATGTGTGTGTGTGGGTCTGGTTAACCTAACCTCTGTTTGTTTCTTTGTAGTAAAACGATTTAAGGAACCAAAGGACGAGAGACGTCCCTGGAGAATATGGTAAGACTTTTAATTTGGATCTTAATCAGTATTATTGTTTTCTTGGATACCACAGCTCTCTGAATATTCCATATTGAGTTAATAAATGAAACTCTGTTTTGTCTCTTCCCAAGGAAACTTAGCTGGTAATCCCTAGAAGCAAAAAGCCCTCTCTAGCTTCCTTAGTCAGGGTTGTTTTGCTGCAGGTGACCTGAACTGCAGGGATATGGTCCTCTTCAACCTGTTGGCATAGCCTGGTCCAGCCTGTCTCCTAAACAGCCAGAAGTCCTTAGGAAGTCTCAGATGCAGATTTACAAGACTAAAGTGCTGAAGGGCATGTTTATTTCCTTCTCTAAACTACTTGGATCTGCAAAACTATCACTTTTCACCATGTATAATTTTTGAGAATCAGGAGTATCTTGTAGGAAAGTATTTCAGCCTGGTGACTTAATTTGGGTGGCTGACGATGATATACTCCAGTACCATTTTATTGCCTGTTTTAACTTTTGATTTCAGGTTTTATGACACCTCCAAGCAAGCAATAGGTGCACTCTTCATCCACTTTGCTAATGTTTTTCTGTCTGATCTCACTGAAGAGGACCCTTGTTCTCTGTAAGTATTCAAGGTGCTTGCACGGATGCCTTGAATGTGTAGAAGGGAGACCAAACACTATTGGAAAGTGTGATATATGGTAGAAACTGAAGCATTCAAAATGCTAGCTGGAGATAAACATAACGAGCTTATTTTTAGGATCTAGATTTTTTTTTGCAGTGTTCTGGTCTGACCTAATCAAAATCATCTTTTTTTAAACCAGCTGCTTTGGAACTACAGACTTCATTGCAGAGTTAACTTCATCCTCATGTGAATAACTTCTTTCAGGCCTTAAAATGCTATTTAAAATCTTCACTCGCCTTCTCCTTTGTATATATTTAAGTGCTGTGCCTAGATGTGTTTCTTTAAACATTCACAAGGTTGACTGGGACTAAATATAGCCTACAAACTGATTCATCAGGATTGTTTTCAAACAGGCAATATTTTAAAACAAAATAAAATCCTTTGAGCTGGTGCAGTGTCCTTCAGTTTTATTCTTGTGTGCTTTTTTTTTTTTGCATTTTCCTTTACTGCTTGATTTGTAATTCTGAACTAGGCAGCTTAAAGCTGTCCCTGGACTTTGAGACTCTTAGTCTATGTGCTCTTCCCAAGACAAACCACCTTGTTTGTGTTGGAGCACTCCAATTTCAGCAGCTGAAGGCTGCAGTAAGCTAGTCTGAGCCTTAGGTTACAGCAAAACTTTAGGTCATCTTTTCAAAGTGGATATTGAAAGCAGATGATTATTCTCAGGGCCTTTATTCTTGGGTCCTATTCTTTTCTTGAAAATGAAATGTTCCTGTTCATTTCTGTAACTGTGCTTGGCATTTTCTTCACAGTGTAGAAATCTGGCCAGATCTAGCAGAAAGACTCCGAAAACAGAGGAATGTTTTGGCTAGCTTTGAGCTGGAGATGCTCTCTGAGGAGTTTACTAAAGCCAGTGTTTCAAGTGTATTAAAGCCCTGTGCTAGAAGGTCCCAAGAGCTGTCCTGAGCTCTGGCACTCTTTCAAGTGGAACTTAAACATCCAAAGCTACCAGGAAAACTCATCAGGCCCAGGTTAGAGGATGCTGTCAACAGGCCACCTCCTTTAGTTAATCTTGCTTAAGAGTTACCCCCAAAAGTGTTTAATACTGTATGAGCAAATGAATTGGGTCAGGGAGTTGATGGAGCCTGTTTCCTTCTCTGCTTAATGGACTCTTAAACTAAGAAATTCCTGTTAGATTTACTCAGTGTCCATATTATGGAGAGCTTTCTTAAAGGATTTTACTTTTAAGTGGAGAATTTGATTTTTTTTTTTTTGTTGTTTTATTATGTTTCTCTTTTTGGATGGCTTTCTATATTGACATAAGTCTTGATTGTTTTATGTAGATTTAAGACCACAATGAAAACTTCTAAAGTTTTACGATGTGCCTTTTTTTTTTTTTTGCTTTTAGTTATCTCATTAATTTCATCCTTGATGCCACGCTGGGGATGCTGCTGATCTGGCTTGGTGTGAACGTTGTCTCCTGGGTTGTGCAGCATCAGAAGTACACGTACCTGGTCTTTGGAGAATATGGTGGGTGTCCAACACCTCTACTGCAGTTTCCTTCTCCCTCTAATCTTCTGCTTGGGCACTGTTGCAGAAGGATGACTCAGTTCTCAGCTACCCCTTCCTCTCCCTTCAATGAGCTGATGAAGTGTTGTAGTGATAGTGTTAAGTGCTGGGATATCCCTAGGTTGTAAATATTGCATCTACTGTATTGCCAAGCCCACCTGGGGACAGGAGGTGGTGGAGGCAAGTTGGATGCAACTCTGGGAAAATAATGTATCCCTGGAGCATGTGTACAATAAACTAAGGGTTTTTAGGGTAGCGTCTTGGTTCAGGACCTGTAGTTACTGCTGCATTTGCTTTGAGCCGCGGTAGGCATGAGTAGGATACAGCTTGCCATTTGATAACTCAGTCTTGAGTTAACAAACTTGTGATTTCCCTAGCTGGTGCTAAATATCACGTTTAAGTGTTTCTGCGCCTGGCAGCTTCGATTCCTGTTTTGAGTGGTGGTGGGGGAGTGGAACATGTTTCAAAAGCCTTTCCCAGGCAACCCCACTAGAGGGTAGCACTTTCCTTCAGAAAAAGGAGAGCCAGCTTTGAGAACTGTGCTTCTCAAAGCAGGTAGAAGAAACAAGTTAACCTTATATTTTATAGTGTCTAATTTTTTAAAAAAATCAACGTTTTACTTTAGATGCATCTGTTAGTACAAGCAACTTGCTTGTTCTTCTGAAGGTAGCCTTATTTCCTTATTTTTTGTATATGATTTAATAACTGAGCAGGTGAAGCTCAGACTAGAATGGATTTAGCATGAGATCCCTATGACCTATGAATTTTACATAATGTTACACACTGAACACTAGCCTGTCTTAAGTGATTCACCCAGGTAAATGGGTTTTGGCACTGGATGAGGTGCCTCAAGTAGCTTTCTAATGGTTGAGAAGCCAAAACCGGAGCATTCATTTTTCAGATGAGGCAATAAAGGAATCCAAGTGTTCTTAGTTCAGGGACTGATATTTTTCCCTTTTGAGCGAGAAGAGCTCTAATCCCTGCTGCAGCATCAGCCTCAAGTGCCACGTCTGCAGCTGAACAGAAGCAAAGAAGTGTTAACACGTATTGATGGCTTGCTTTAACCTTGCACAGCAGTAGTGAACTTCTGCTGAGCTGTAGCTTTCCTGTCTTGAAGACTGGCTTAGACTACAGAAACAACTCACTCCTCTGAGGAAATCTTGTATTCATTAACAACTCTTGTTGAAATTCAGCTCTTGAATAAGGTCTTAAATATGACATCCACCCTTGTTTTTGGTGCAGGTTTTGGGCCAAAGGGACTGCAATGGAAAAGTTAGATATGAGTCAAGTGGCACATCAAGAGCAATGCTGCCACAGGACTGGGGAAGCAGAACTCTGGTATCCTCATCTACTTAGATGACTTCTACACTAGTAGCCAAACTAGAAGTCACTAGTAAACTTTTGGTACAGTCTGATACAGCTCCAGAAATACTGATTCATTTCCTGTGCTATTGCTGTACCAGATTTTTCCATTGATTTCTTGAAGTATCCCAACAAGTAAAAGCCCTTCTTGCAGAGGAAGAAGGGCAGAATATCAGGAAAGCACAAACTGCTTCAACCATCAAGCAGGACCAACCAGCAAGGAACAGTTGTGTCTATGTCCAGAATAACCAGTATTGACCTGTCCTCTGCATCTAGGCTGTATTTGGTTTGCCTGCTTCCAAGGCCCTGTGGAACTCTTTCCTAAGTGCCTGTAATAGCTGGATTAATAGAGAAGCAAAGAGGAAGGAAGGGAAAGTGTTTGAATTCATGCAATTTAAACAAAAGATTGAAAGAGATGCCTCTGCATCAGTCTTCCTCCTAGCACTTAGGCTGCTTGGCTCAAAGATGCCAATGATGAAACCAATCAGCTGTATCTATTTTAAGCCAAGTGTTAGTACTTTTCCAAAAGCTGCTTGAGATCTTCCTCTTTCTTTCTGTAGAGGTCTGTGTTTGTGAGGCTGTTGAGTAAGATCCTTCAGAAAACCATATTCGAGAACCACTTGGACTGAATTCAACTAGAAAGAACTATATTTTTTTAAAAAAATTTGCACTGGTAAGAGGAATCAGTTGCCTGACTGGTATATCCATAAAGTAGGCTCTGAGCTGCTGGGGAAAAGTAGTAACTCCTTTAAATAACTAACTTTCCAAAAGTTACTGTTCATATATGCCTTTCATTTTTGAAGTTTGGAGGTAATGGATTTTTCTCAAGTCAACTACTTCTGTGCCTAAAGCCTTAGCCAAAGGCTGCTGTAGCCAGGAAAGACACTTTTTAGTCAATGGAAAGTCAAAGAATGTGTTTGTGTTCCTCTGTCTTTGCCTACCAATTGCTCTTCTCCAGTTTTGACTGCCTTAAAGTACATGAGTTTGTGTTAGGAAAGGCTCCATCTCTTCTGAACATACTTGGCTCCCAAGATCAAAGATTGGAGAGATTTATTCTTCACCTTGATTTGAATTAGCTTTGGAGAATGATGGTTGCTTTATTTGAAGTACTAGCTGGGCAGCATGAATGCTCTTTGTACCACTGATTTAGCACGATAGCAACAGGATATACCCATAGGTACTCTCCCTGTAGGTGACTTCTGCAGGGAGAAGAATGGAGCAGAGCTTAAGTTGGTCTTCATGCTGCAAGAAACTTAGGAATAGGTTCGCAAGGTCTGGGAAATGCTGCTAGATTTGCATGGACTGAGCAGGGTCCAATATTAGCTGAAATTTGAGCCTGTGGACAACAGTCTGGCTGACCTTGAAGCCTTCTCACTCCTGTCCCCTGGCTATAGACTTTTCCCTATGGGAAAAATCCCTTGTTGACTGTGATGTCCTAGCACTGCAAAGGCAACTACATCAGCATGATCCTGCCTGGTCACCACCAAGGTGACCAAAGAGGAAGATGAGGATGTGCAGGGAATTATGACAGGTCTCAGCTTTTGCAACTTGTTGAGGTAGGAACTTTTCTCCAGAACTTGCCTTCAAACCACATTTCTTAGAAGCAAATAATGGGGGCTGACATGTCTGAGCTTATATTCCTTTTAATTTTTTAAAAAATGTCAAATAGATTTCAAGCTAGTGTATTCTTAAAAGTAATATTTAGAGATAAGTAAATGGAGTGAATTCACGCTAAGAGATGATCTGCAGTGCATAAACAAAATTCTGGAAAGAAGCAGTAAGGGAATGGTAGGGAATGGTGGGTATTGACTGGAAAATGTCTTTTCAGTGCAGATTGGGATACTTGTGTATATGGTTCTGTAGTTGTAGTCCCTGACTAATATGTTTGATGTGTCCCGCTAGTTTACTGTCTGGAAATGGAAAGGCATGCTGGCTGGAGGCTTCTGAATTCTGTTCAGTGACCTGTTGAGCTCTGCTGGTCATATTTAGTTGGAGAGTATACTTTGTGCCAGCTGCTGAGTTTAACTGAGGATCTGTGTAGGCTGCTCTTGGCCCTGTTGTGGTATTGTATGAATTTTCCATAACAAATATTCCCACGTCCTGAAGCCGCCAAGAGATCTGGCTGCTAATGCATGAGGAAATACTGCTGAAAATGGCACTAACCTGAGGGGATGTCTTGTCTTGTCCTCTGTTTGTTTGATCTCTACCACAGAGACCAGAAGGAAAGAAAATAAAGAAAAGGCTGAGGATCTTCTTCAAGTAGCCAAGTGCATTGTTGGTACCTTGCTCTGAGCAGTTGCACAATCCTTGAACCCTTCTGAATCTCGCTGATAGGGAATGGTGATGTTCAGACTATTGCAACAGAAGTGTCTCCAAGGCTGAAAACCCTAGAGTAATAGTGTAACCCCACAAAACTGTGGGGACCAATTCAGCTGCATGTTCATCCTCAGTACAGGCACAGAATATGCCAGAGAAGGCCGTGGATATCAGCACAAACAACTGGGTACATCTGGCTGTGCTGACAGCAAGTTGTCCTACCTGAAACTGTCACAACTGCTGGTCAGGTCTCTATTGCTGAAAATCAAGCCTTTCCTTATTGTGCACTTGTGGCATTAGCATGCTTTACTGCTATTTCTTACCTTGCTTTGTGTGTAGAAGCTAGCATTGATTTGACCTCTCATTTTAGAGGTATAACTTAAATAGCTTCTAAGATTTTTCTAGTGACTTTTTACCCCTACTGTGTCACTGTGTGTCAGTTTAAATGCTTTCAAATGTTTATTCTTCCTCGAGGAAGAGTAAACCTGTGCCTTCTGTTCTGGCTGTGGTTAATTTCTTTACTACCTGCTCAGTGCACATATGGTCCCTGAAAGGCAGTAAATAAAGTTGTCTGGCAGTAGCACATGGGTTTTGCTGACAGCTTGGTACATTATGCAGCCAGGATTAAAGCTAATCCTGTTATGTGGTAACAACTCAAATACCTCAAGCAGTGCCGCTTTTGCTGGCTTTGAGCTCTGCAAGCAATTGGACTCCCACACGCAACTGGAATATGAGAGACGTGAATGTTTGTGCGAGGATGCAGCCACCAGTGATCCTGGGTTTGCATCGAGGAGATATTGCCAGTGATGAGTGCTGGCAAGCTCAAATGAGAGACACGTCATTGAACTCTGGACGACAAGTCTGGCTCGGAGAGGGACAAGTGTAGAGAGAACCAAGCTGGTCGTGTGGATCCTCGTGAAGGAGACAGGCTTAGGGATAGAGCTGTGTTTTCTCATAGTGTGAGATATCCAGGGGAAGGATTAAGCAAAGTGTTCCTTAAGCTAAAAGGATGACTTTTGCTGTAGAATTGGTGTGTAGAACTGAAAGGTCCTGGATTACTCTTCACTAGAAGCCTTTGCTTTGGGAAGCTGCTCAGATTGACACATGACTACTTCTTGGCCTCTGCAACACACCTCTTATTTGGAGAAGATCCTTTGGACTTGTTCCTCTCTTGACAGGAATGTGAAGCACTGGCCACAGTTAGGAGAAGAAACCATCCCTATTGAGTTCTGGCTTCTTCCAGGGAGCAAATCAATTTTTTTAGATGGCTGTTTTGTGTGGAAGAGGCAACCGTGTAAGCGCTCAGTTGAATTTATCAAATTGAAATGCTTGATAAGATCAGTTCTTTCTCTTTTATGGAGCAGGGTACTTCTAGGCAGGATCTGGTCCACTTAAGAATGAGGTCTGTCAAAGGGTGCCTTAGACCATCTCAAATCTATTGGAATCCAGCACTTAAATGAGGAACTGAGTTAGTTAATCCATTTGGGTTTTCACACTTTGCTGCCCAACCTCAGAGGGAAGAGAAGATCTGGCTGTGTTGTCCTCTGACTTGTTCAGGGCCTGCACTAAACAAAGAGGGCTACTCTGTGTTATTGGAACTAGTCAGTGGCAAGTTGGGTTTGTGAGCTGGGTTTGAGTAACTGAGATGAACCAATGGCCCTTAGATGACATCAAATGCACCAAGGTAAAGGAGAAGGAAAAAAGCCATGGTCTATTTATAGCTCGTTGTCCTTGTGGCCCCTTGGGCAATGCTGCTATTTCATATTCCCCACTCTAGGATTATTTTGGTCCTAGGCAGCCTCCTGTCCTTAGGGGCACAAGGTGCAGTAAAAAATAAATGGAGAGTCCTCTGATCTTCCTGCCAGAGGCTGGAAATAAAGCTGTGCTAAATGCTGTGCTCCAGAACAGATTCCTGTGCAGAACTGTATCTTCATGTAGTCTGAAAACAAAACTCAGAACATAAAAAGAAGGAAGTTACAAAACACTGGCAACTTGGAGCTGCAATAGCTGGCGATAGAGCAAGTAGACAGACTTGTCCCCTACACAGATCTGTGGGTCTCTTTCTGCTTTTTTTCCACTGTGGGCATGTGAGAAGTGATTACGTCTTTCTAATTGTGGAGAGACTCACAATATCTCCTTTGTGATGCAGAAAGGACTAGAAAGGAGAAATGTGAATATCTGGGTAGTAAAGAGCATAGCTCTGTACTTGTTAGTATAGATGTGTCATTTTGTTCAGGCTGCCTAGAGCCCAGTGTGCAGAACTCCAGAGCTGTAGTCACTTGTGAGAATGAACGAGTTCAACCTTGCTGCAGCTTCTTTTCAGGGCAGCTGAGATTGTGGAGGGGAATATTTTGCTCTCGGGATCACAGAGGGGTTGAACTGGGTTGAAGTGACCTGCAAAGGGTGCTGTGGATATTGGTCCTGCCTCTCCACAGGGGACAGAGCAGAGCAGCTGACAACACAGAGAGAGGGAAAGAGTTCAAATGCAGGAAGGAAAGGAAGGATCTGTTTGTTTTCCTTTTCTGTTTTTACTTGGAACAGTGATAGGCAGTGGGAACCTGGGGGTTCACTGGGGAATGGGTTAACCTCAATTTTGGGCACCAAGCCCCATGTATTTCACCTGTGCTGAAGATGACAGGGCATTGGGACTCTTCGGTTGAGCGTGTGCTTCAGGAGCATCTGATCTTTGTGGAGCATCTTTCAGGAGCATCTGATCTCTGGTCTTTGTGACACCAGCCTTCTATAGCCAACCACCCAGTAACACTGACCACCCATTAAGCACTTGCTTGCCAAGCAGCAGCAATGCGTGTTTTCCAAAATGTGTTATGTGCCCTGCTGGTTGTGGTTGATCAAATCTTGATGCACACAGCTGGATTCTGGGGCTGGAGTTTTGCACAGTGTTTTAGACCAACTTTTGCAAACTCTCTTGCTCTCCTCTTTGTTATGCTTCAGCAAAGCTGTGCTGATAAAAGGGAGGCAGAGACCTCCCAGTCTACTCGAATCTGTCAAAGGAGCCAAGTGTTGGCCTCCCAAAGTATTTCCTTACACAGATGCAATCCCAAATTCGGCCAGATTGCCCTGGAAGCAAGTATTGCCTGGGGTTATCTGTATGTTCAAGTAGTAAGAGGAAATGTTAGGTCTTTCCTAAGCCAGATACTGTAGCTCAGTTTTGCAGACTTGAGATATTCTGAGCCTGGGAAGATGATAACCAGCTGGTAGGGGCCTAACAGAAAGCTGAAGCAAGCACATGTAATAGATATGGTACCATTATCATTGTTAGCAATACAAATATGCTTTTAATTATTACTTCATAAGTACTCCATTGGAAGCATTCATATTTAATTAGCATTGATTCTTTGAGAGGATTGCTCGAAAACCTGGGGCGATGGAGCCCCTGTATCTGGCTCAGACAATAAGTATCACATAACCAGCTGTTCATTCCATCAGCAGAAAGAGATTAATTCTGTCTAGGACTGAAAGCATATGCTTTTTGAGTTGAGATTGGTGCCTGGAAGGTTTCAGACTGGTACAGGATCCTGGCTGGCCTCTCTCTGGAGGATGATCAATCTAACAATGCTTTGTCTTGGGGATCACTATGGGGCTTGTTTTAATATAAAAAGATTTTTTTCAGTCTAATGCTGTGGCAAAAAAAAAAGGGCCTGAAGGTGCTTGAAAGGTCCTCTTGTCTGCTAAGAAAAAATGCAGTGCCAGGGTGAAAGACTTGCCTGTGGGCTTTTGAAGAGAAATGAAGTCTTCAGTCTCTGAAGTTGAAAGTCTGCTGGGCAGATAGTCATGAGGAAACACTTATGGAAAATGTAATCCATAAAAATAGGCTGTTTCCTTTGTCCTCTGCCAAATAAAACTCTAAGTTAGGCTAAAAGATGGCTACTAACAATCCACTGAGATGACACAAATGGAAGTGAAAGCTTGCTACTAAAAGGACTGGGATATTGGAGACAGGAGAGCTGCAAAGGGAGGTGAGGTTAGAAATGAACTGCCAAATGCTGCTTTAGTATGCAAGTGACATGTCCATCAAACACACAGAATTTAGGGTCCTCAACTGTGACCTGAGCTGCGACCCTCTCAATTTAGAGGAGCAAACTGATATGTCTTGTAAGACAGGCCTGTGCTCTGCAGAAGTTCTAGGAAGGCAGGCATTGGGAGTACAGATGCCATATTGCTGGTCTACCACATTTTTAGTGGTTTCTGCTTTTGATGGCTTTCAGAGGCAGGTTGGTGAAACAAAGAGCAGGGTTGGAGGTTGGGTACATCTTTCCATTCTTTATTTCTTTTCATCAGTTTTTAAAAAATTAAAAAACTGTAACTAGTAAAAGACAAGCCTACTGAAGAAGCATTGCTCTCTATCCACACTAAGTTTGACTTGTACTAGCAAAGAGTGGATAGCAGAAAGGATTGCTGTAGCAGATCAATTCTTACTGGAAAGTTTAGATCTAAATATGTTTTGGTCTTCAGCACAGTAATGGTATCTCAGAGAACACCCTTCTAATTTTCTACCCCAGATGTGCTCTTATGGCTTTACACAGAATCTTCACTATTTCAATGCATTGATATTAAGATATTAAGCATGAGGCATTGGCTCTGTATCAGGCTGAATGTGTTGTTTTCTAGGTGATCCACCACAAGCTGCTGCCTGGATTGGCCAGTGTATTCTCTACTTGCTGATAATGGTTTTTGAGAAAACTGTGATAAGTCTGGTCCTGCTTATCCCAGGTTGGACAAAGGTAAACTCCTTAGCTCTGTCTATCTGCCCACAGCCACTGTGGCTTACTGCTTATCTGACTTGCCCTATTGATGGTCCCTGTCATCACAAACCACCACCTTTAATCATTGTGACTTGTAGACAATTCTTTCATTGTTAGCAGTTACTTAGGTTTGGCAAAATGTGTTTTTATAATGGCTTGGCTTTTGGTACATTCTAGCTAGTTAGACAAATTAGTAAGAATTCCTTTTTCCATCCTGGAAAAGATAAAATTATTTGGGCAGGCAGCTGAGATCTCTTGATCTGAGGCTTAATTATGTATTTCCACTCTGCCAGAGAAATCTCATGCCACTTTGTTGAGTTGTTTCATGTTGATATTTCATGATCCCATGCCTTAAACTCCATTTTTTTTTCAAAATTAATCTCTAGCCAAGATGTTCCATTCTTCCTGTATACACATGTGTGCTTTCTGATGGTAGTTCATTCAATGGTAACTGTTTGGGTCATGAGTTTCTCTAATAAAAATAATCCTGTGGATGTTGTAACTACAGAGGTGGTTGAGGTAGATCCTTTGGGTAATTCAATGATATAAAACTGTTCTGGGAGTCACTGGGGTCATTTTGGTGCTAAGTGCTCTTAAACTTGGTGCAGGCTGTAATTTGGCTGAGTTTATTTGTTGCCACCTGGAAGCATTTAGGCACTGGTGTTTTCAGACACAGTAGATTGCAATGGTTAGACTTAGAAAATGAACGTGAACGTTTGCATGTAGTGGTATGTGAACATATTGTTCAGCAGCACACTGCAGGATCCAGAAACGCTGCTGGCTTCCCTTCAACACACCTCGTGTGTGGCTGGTGTCTGTATTTTGCAACGAGGCTCCAAGAAGCCAAGGAAAATCCCACCAGTTGTCATCATGGATAATTAAACTGGAACACTAGCAATGCTTAGTAGTTCTGTAGAAAATTGGATGTTTAACCGCTGAACTAAAGGATAACCCTTGTCCCTTTTGAACATCTGGGCTAAAGGAAATGCTGCAGAGCCCTAACTAGGAACTGGCCAGTGTATGAAGGCAGGTAGTTTGCTACAAAGAACCTACAACAGAGTTTAAGTAACACTTGTAAATGCTGTTTCCTCTGCAGCTTCAGGAGATTCTCCTGGATTACATCCCAAACCCCCAGTTGGAGCTGGTGCTGGTGATGCTTGTTGTGCCTTTTGTAGTCAATGTAAGTGGTGCCTCTGCAAGTGCTAGACTGTGCTTGGAAATCAGCCCTGTCTAAGGGGATAGATGTGCATGCGCAAGGGAAGAGGGATGAAATGGAGGTGAAGGGGTACCTTGAGGAACTTGAGGGCAAATGTCCACCTGTTTTTTTCCATGATCTATTAACACTGGATTCTTCATCAAGTGTTTTTTAAAACATTGCTCTATAGCTGAGGAGGAAAAAACAACTTTGCCTTTGTGGTACTTGCCAAGCAAGAAGTCTATTAACAACAGAGTTGAGTCCATGTGTCCTAAATACACCCTGCTTGAACTCTAACCTTATTAAATAATCTGTCCTTTATTATATAGAATACCCTTAGAAAATAGCCCATAACAAAAAAAGACCAAAAACTTGTAAACTTTTGCAGACCACATTGGGGTTGAAGTTCTGCTGTAGTAGTAGCCTGGTTGTCCTGGGAACTTTTCACTTCAATAAAAGCTATGACAGCATTCAAAAAGGTCCCTTTTGGCAACTGAAGCACCATGTACCGGATAGGGTTGCGTCAGATTGCTTTAGAATAACAACCATACAGAACAGGGCCAATGTGGATATGAAGTGCTGCTAAAATAGGGGACTTGAACTGACTGAAAGGTGATAGGTGATTGTCAGGATCAGACCTTCTACTGGATGTGGTCTTTGCCCAGTTGAATAGCTAGAAGCTTCAGGTTTACCTTAAGAATTTGGAAGGACTTCTTAGCACTTGAATGGATATATTGAATATCTTAAGATAGGTGCAGTCAAAGCAGGTGAAGAGTAGAAGCCCAAAGCTTAAAGATGAGCAGGCAGTACTACTGCTCACATCAGATCATGCTGTATAAGCTTTTTAGCTAGACTAAGTATGATACTGCACAGAAACTTGTTCAGGTTGCCTAGATCTGACTCAGTTTTTTTGGTGAAGCTTCTTGGTAGCTCAGCCTTTTTCTGCTTCCTCTGATTGATTAATCCTTCCCCTATAGCTTAGTTGCTGCTAAGATGAAAAATGAGAACAAGACACTGATATTCACCCAAGACAAGGAGTGAATTCATCCTTTTTTCGCCACTCTGATTGTAGTCTTTTTCCTGTGGAGCACTGGCAGAATTAACTTTTTGCTCTTGAGCTATGGTGAATGACTTAAATACTTCCCCTCACACACTGTACCTCTATTTGAAAGAAAACTCGGTGACCTGAGCCATGACTGGTGCAGATAAAAATGTGTGAACTGTAGATGGGAGGCTGATTCAGATGTCTCCAGGCCATACTTTTTTTTTTTTTTTGCCAAGAAAAAAAAAAAAATGACCTAGTAATAGTCTCTTTCACTGGGTTTCCAGCAAATGTAGAATTTATATGATTTCCATTGGAAAGAACCTGAAGAATTTTCCCAGTCCAATTCTCATGTACACACCTGACACAGGTTCCTTGAGCCTGGAGACTTGGAGAAGAAATTGCTGAAGTATATTTTATTCTGCATTGTATTTTGATCTCTGCAATCTGCTCATGTAAATCATTTTCCCTCCCAAGGCCATAATGTTCTGGGTTGTGGACAGCTTGATCATGAGGAAATACAAGCAGAAGGATACCCTGGACATCAATGGATCCATAGAAACTCCACGGACTAGAAGAAAAGAGGAATCTCAGGTAAGGCCAAAGATGACCTGCACACAGAGCCAGACTATGAGCCTGTGGTTTGGCTTTTATCCTTCTCCTATATATACACTTACTAACTCATTCAATGCATGATCATGATAGGATCATTTTGAGCAATGCTTCAAAAATAAGTGGTGATCCTGTTAGGACATAATATCCTGTGTTTGCAACTTTGGTTGACATAGGAATATTTGCTAGAGGAACCCTGACTCTAACAAGGGGTGGTATCACAGCCTACGTGGTGTTGCTGGAGAACTATCTCCAGTGCATGAACTAGCCTTGCACAAACACGTGTGGGCTTATTTGAATGGCAGGCTGAAACTGGCGAGTACTTCAGCACTGTCACTCAAAGACTGCGCTTTCTTTATAGCGAGCAGTGGTGTCATCTTTCCCTTGGCTACAGATGGTCCAGATGGGACTCCTATTTTATCACTGTTTTTACAATTTCTAGTTAATCCGAGAAGTTTATTTTGTGTATCTTGAATTTGACACTTAAAGGCTGACAGGGAAAAATAACCTATTACCAATATATTTTATTCTCATTGAGTATGCACAGTTCATCAGGCAGGTAAGGGGCTACACTTCAGATTTGGGGCTAATCACAGCTGAAGTAGCTGAAGTTTTCCTTCCTTCCTCTGACTCCTGGGCTCAGTTTCACAGCACTCCATGTGTGACTTAAAATATCCTGCAGCTCGCTGGCAAGATCTAAGATAAAACAGATTCTAGCAGTTGCACGCTGGCTTCTGAAGTAGCTTCTGCTGAGGAATTTAAGCTGAACAGGAATAGTTTTTGCCTTTTTTTTAAGAACATGTCCTGTACTCTCAGGATGCTGATTGCAAAGCTAGAACATATCTGTTAAACAGCAGCTCTCATCTTGACAATCTGTGTAAGAACAGAAGCTTAAACTGCTTAAAGGGACAGTGGGGAAATGGCCACTACTGTTGGGGATGTGGCATTAGAGGAATCCTTCCTGTTGGAGTGGGGACAGACAGATGTGAACAGCTGGTGAGACAAATGAGTCACATCCTGGCCTGGCCTCCAAATAAACAGCTGTAGCTTGGCTGTATCCAAAGACATCTGAACAGTGTGTCCCAGGGAGTTTCCTGAGCTGTGTGTGTGGTGGGGGCATCCTTGAGAAATATGCAGTGATTGGGGATGAAAGGAAGGTGGTGCCTGAGTGACGGGTACCAGTGTTTATCTTGCCATGCATCTACATGAGCAACTTGAGGACTTGTATTTAGGATTATGACAGCTTAACTCTGGGCATGGGCCACTCCCTATTCACGGCCCAGTCCTTGACTTTTCTAGCTGATGACAGATATGTATTTCCTTGGATTTGCTGGATTAGACACTTGCCCAAAATACCATAGTGGTGGTCTGCTTTATTGACTGGATAGAGATCTTCTTAACATTATTCCAGCTCAGAAATGAGTGTAAGGAGAGATCACTTCAGACTGAGGCTCCAGCATCTTTCTAGTGCTTAACCTAAGCTTGGAGCACTTAATCTCCTAAATGGTGATGTAAACATCCAGGCATCTGCTGTGGATACAAAGATCATGTCTTGGTTACCAATCTACTGTAGAAAGAGATGGTCTTCTGCCTTGCTCCAGGGAAGGTGAACTTTTCATGGCCTCTATGCCAGTTTTAGCTAATTTGAGAGCAACCTGTTCTTTAGAACCTGAGAAAGATGGGTACAACAGTCTGGTACAGGAGCTTTCTCATGTAGCTGAGCAGAGGCAGGTTCTTTCAAGCAATGGAAATGGGACTCCCAGAGATCAGCTCTTCCAGTCAAAAGCTCTTCCAGTCTTTTGAGCACTTCACTCCTTTCATTAGAGAGATGGAGTCTTGCTGGGGCCTTCAACACACAGATCATCTGTCACACGTTACTGGTGTGGAGCTATTTAGGGAACTGGAGCTGTGTGCTGGGACGATCTCCTTCCTGCTCTGATGTGCTTAGTGCTGGACTGAAAGTACACGAACCAAGTCTCGGCCAGAGAAAGAAGCTAATGAAGAAAATAAATGCCTGTTTCTGGGATACATAAATTTTCCAACACTGCCCCTTCCTATTGGGCCTTGGGGTAGCCATAGGCAGCCTCATAAACTCATAAATGCTTCTTAAATTGCCATTTTAGACTAGGAGCTAAAACCAGTGTTGTCTGGCTGAGTCTCAGAGTTAGATTGGCAGGAACCTAGGCTCAAAAAAGGGGAGGGGGATGGTATTTGTTGCCAATTTGTTAAAATAGGAGGATTTCTCCCTTCCCTCTCCCTGCCCTACTGGAGGCGGGGAGAGGGTGAGTGGCTGAGAAGCATCTGTGTGTGTGTGGAGCTGGCTGGGGCTAATGTGTCCAGCAGTTTATCAGGGTTCATCAGGAGTGTCTAGCAGCAGGCGCCAACAGCTCCCCATCACGCTGCCTGCTTGAATTTCAACCCTTTGCCTATCTCGCCAATAAAGGGTGTCATTATTTTCACTTGCGGTAGCAGTTTGCATTAGGATAAGGAGCAGGGAGTGGGGGAGAGGAAGGGAGAATAGGAAGTGAGGGCTGCAGTTAACCTGTTGAAGACCTGCCCTTGGATCCTGCTGCTGGAATGGCTCCCTGATTCCACAGCTGCAATGTAGCATTGCCCCTTTCTCAGGGGTTTTAGGGCTCTTCTGTTGAGCCACAGATGCTAAACTGGGCTCTTGTTTATAATGGACGATGAATTTTTCAGATTTTTTTTTAAATACTGAAATCCCAAGGGGATGGGAGAATTCACCCTTGTTGCTAGAGGAATTTGACCCTTCCTACCAGGCATTAACTCTTTCCTTTTGCAAACTTGTGCTGTAATTTTTAGTAAATCATGCTGCCTCTTTTGCCCTCCTGTGAGGTGGGAAGAGATTACTCAAGAGTGCCAGTTCAGGTCTAGGGCTGGTCAGCCTGGAGGAAAGGGCTGGTTTGTATGGCCCTCATTTTCAGATCAAGGCCAGGATGTTGCTAGAGTCTCTTCTCCCTTACTCTTGCAAGTGCTTATAAATTTTAGATCTTATCAATAGTTTCTTTGTTTGCTCTGCTCAGAAAACAGGTCAGATTTTCTTTAATGTTTTGTTGAGCTCTTTGAACTGGTTTTGTTTTTTCTGATTTTTTTTTTTTCCAGAGGGGGTTGAGTTGCTACTGCTCTTCCCTCACTTTCTTTTTAAGACTGGCTGTTTCATAGACTAGCATTATGGCAAAACTTTGTCCAATAACAGTGGTAATTGGAAGAACCATTAGGATGAAAACGGGCCAATTTGGGGTTATAGGAAAGGTACAAAGGGATTTGCCCATAGTCCATGTTGGGAGGTTAATGTCAATCCCAATTTCTTGCATAGGAACTGTGACTTGGCAAATCACTAGAGTGAAGATACTGCTGAATGCCAATACCCCTGCTGCTTGCTTTAGTTATCAAGTGATATTCTAAGAGCACGTTTAATCTGTGATTTAGCTGGGTTAATTTCAAGTAACTCAAGCTTAGGGTGCACTCAAATGCCTGCTTCCTAGGTAGAAGCTAAGGAAATTGCAGAGGCTCTTCTGGAAGGTCGCTGTCCCACTGACTGCCTTGGGAACATGTCTAAGCCAAGTAGGATGTGGTGGAAGGGTTCTGCCTGTGCTCCAGGCAGGCGATGTTGGCAAACAACTTTCCACAGCTGGAGGTGGAATTTGCCTCTGAGCTTCTTTCTTCTGCCTACACTGTAGTTTTCCATTCAATCTTGCTCTGCCACAGAGGTCTCTTGAGCACTTGTTTGCTGCTCTTTCCCAAGTCACATCAAGTCTGCAGCCCATTCCCGTTGTCTGGAGGGGAGTGCATGGGTGGTTTTGTTTGAGTAGTGTGACCTTGATCTGTGTTGCGAGCCGCTGGCCTCATGGTGTGGAGGGGAGTGCATGAAGGGTTTGGTGACTCCCGAGTGAGACAGTAGCACATTGTCCTGTGACTAGGAAACCACAGTCTGTTCCCAGCTGCATCCCTGACCTGGATACATCCGCAAGAGAAGGCTCCTGTGCAAGCTGTACTCAAGAAGGCCTTTCATTAGAATAATGTCACTTGGCATGGTGGACTCTGGTCACTTATTTCTGCCACTGTCATAGCAAAGCTGAGTTGGACTGGCAGATGTCTGGCTACTGGACCAGGCCATTTGTAAGTGTAAGCATCTCCCAAGAGAAGACCATCTTACAAGTCCTTGTTGCTTCTAAACTTGCATGTGGTTCTGAGGGTATATCCTGTGGCTGTTGTAATGATGAGGTACCTTCTCATGGTGAAATTCTCCATGGAGATGTGGAAAAGTCCCTGGAGAACACTGAGGTGCTGAAGGCACCATGGAGGTGCTCAAGTGACCTCATGTGAGCTGCATGGCAGGCACCAGCCTGGAGGTACAATGTTCTGTGCTTACTCAGGCAGCTCTGTGTGGCTGTAGGAATTTGACTCTGAAGCTGAAATCCACCTTAACTTCCAGATCACTAGACCCTGAAGCTACCGTCTTCCAGCCTCTTGTTGTCAGAGTTTGGTGGTCTCTAGTACTGTGTGTAATTACCTGCCTGTTTCCTCAAGTTCAATAGTATTATGGCATTTGTAGTGATAAACAGAAGAACAGCCTTCCAGTGTATTTATTTTTAATTTGAATTCCTTGAGACCAATAGCAGGGAAAGAAAGCTTTAATCTGAACTACTGCTCTTTGAATATGTGCTGCTGTGAAGATGATAACATCAGACAGGGGCTGGAGTGTGTGCAAGGGCGTGGAGGAAAACTTCCCCTATAGCTGCTCTTTGAAGCCATTGATTCATTGCAGTTTGTTTTTTCCCTATTTAGTTTTCTGTTGCTGTGGTTACTAGCCCTGGAGTGCTGCCTAAATGGTAACAAATGAAAGATGTGTTTCTTCATAGCAGTGTCCCGAGATAGCTACTGGTAAGACCAATTCCCCAGGCCCCAGATTTTTGCCTGGAGAGCACTGGGTTCTGGGACTAGCCATGCAATATGTGTTACAGCTCTGTGTGAGCCTTGCACCTCCTGGCCATAGTGTTGCAGTACCAGGGCCTGAGTAGAGAGATGCTCCATGGGCATCATTGTGAATCAAGGAGGCCATTCAGCCCCTGAAGCCCAGCGGGGTCATATGGGGCTAGTGCTTTGAACAGATCTCTGCAGCTTCCTGCAGACTGTGTGTGTATGGGGATTTTTGTGGGGTATCCTGTCTGCATTGTGTAAATGCTCTGGGCTGGTGGTAGCAACTTAGCTCGACCCAGTCTGTTAATAGCTGCAAGTCTGATGTTAGCAGCTGAGCGCAGTGTTCCTGGAGGCAATGGGGCAGCCCCTGAGCATGCAGAGGAGTTTCTAATTTGGAGAGAAAATAGTGAGGGGTGTCAGAGCCCTTCAAATTCCCAAATTTGGCTTGAGCCAGGATCTGCTATCTTAGAGATAAGGTGATGTCAGGATAAGCACCCCTGAGCTTAATGTGTCTGGATGAAGAGAACCTTGCAGTTTTGCTTGATCCTACCCCATACATGGTGGTGCTTATTTCTTCCCCTGACAGAGTTGTGGAGGCAACAAGCAGGTTTTGGGTTGGTACAGCTTTTTGCAAAGTATGATGCCTGGCTGTTGCACACCTTCCCTGAGGCTGCAGCCAGGTTTGAACATGTCTGTCTGGGCATGAGTCTTGTCCCTCACTGAACAGTCTTCATTTTACTGTGACACTTGCACCTGGATCTACCTAGCTGTCACTGCAGGGCAGCTGAAGGGGATGGACAAGCTGATCTCGAAACATCTCTCTCTGTTAGGCCTGCATCTGGCAGCCAACCCTGCTATCAGTGTCCAACCCCTTCAGTGAGCCACTGCTTAGGTATTTTCCTATTAGAAAAGCTGAGGGAACATCAGCTAAGGAAGCATCAGCTGTGTCTGAGAGGACTTCAGGACTTTCTCAATCAAATCAGCATCTCTCTGTTCTCCATTCTAGGTGTTGCTCTCACCAGATGGGGATTTTGATCACTCTGAAAGCGACCAGGATACTTCAGGACCCCAAGGAACAAGCCAGAAGATGAGGCAGCCCAGCTATCAGGTGGTCATCTGACAACACCAGGACAAGCGTGGAAGGTTGCAATCCTTGAGCTGCCCTCAAAGGGCAGGGTGGGGGATGCTAGTTGATCCCCATGGGTCAGTGGAGGGTCCTCTAGACCTACTCTTCTGCAGTTGTGTTTTGGTGGCTCTGCATCCTCTATAGGCTCAGCAGTTGGCGATATCTGCTTTACTGGTCCATAACTGGATGTATGCAGGCACATTTTTGGATAGGGTGATGCAAATGGGCTTCCTTCTGGCTGGCCAGCTGGGTGAGACTTCGTTCAGGGCTTAGACTGAAATCAAAAGGTCAAATATGCCTTTTTTTATATTAAAAAAACCTATCCTGTACTGATTGAACTGTGACACTACTACATGCACAAATGGTTGGAATAACTGATTAATACATATTTAAAGATTTTGAACTGGGAAGATTGACTTAGTGGATCTGATGCTTTTTACTGTTTTATAAGGAATGTAATAAATGTTTGACCTAGAACTGCTTCGTGTTTGAAATGCCTTCACTATGTTTTGCAAGAACCGAATTCTATAAAGAAGAGGAAGGGGATTTGCTTAATTTTCTCCTGCACAGTGCTTTGCAAGTCAAGCTATCTTTTCCATTGAGGATCTCTCCTAAAAAGCCTAAGGGATAGTGGAGCCAGTGCTCACTTCCTATAGACTGCTTGTATCAGCTAGGGCGGTGGTGAAGAAGGAACTTCTGCTGATGCTTCTGTGTAGTATCCGTTCTTATCTTGGATGGCAGTTCAGGTCTGGAGTCTTAATCCTCCTTGCCAACTTATAAACTTGTTTTGCTGGGGAAGGTGATTCCTTCCCTCTTACTGCATTTAAAACAAGCTGATCCAAAATCTGCATCTGAAGAGTCAACTGAAGCCCTGTTAAGTAGCACTGAAACTCTGGGTGTCATGGAATGGTTTTGGGTGGGACTGAAATAAGGGAAGACCTGTGGGATGTCTTGGATTCAGGCATCTTCTGCTCTAGGAATGAGGTTTGGGGCTTTGGACTTGCTGACTTTTTAGCACACAAAGCAAGAATGCAAAACACTCTGCAGCTCTCCAGGGAGAGAGCAGCTGCATGGAGCTCAACAGTGCATTAGGCAGATAAAGTGGTAACGAGACAGGCCCTGCTCTAAGCACTGTCATTCGGGCTGAGCCAGGATCCACTGAGCCAAAGGGGAAGGCCCAGGTGAGCTGCAGACACATGCTTCTGTTTATTGCAAAACAGTCTTTCCTTTTTTCTATGGTTTTTATTCTTTCAAGAAAATCTGCTTTAATTAGGAAGAGAAAGTAAAATGTTTGGATTTTTAAAACTTGTTAGATGGATTTAGTCCTTTAAAAACGAAGCTAGAAATGTGAAGGGTTTTTTCAATTTCAAAGTTTCAATTAGAGACATTAGATGCTAATCCAAGTTTTGCATGCTCCTTAGTGAACGCGACAAGCTTGGCCTGCAGCTTTATATCTGGGGAAGAAATCCTTTTTATTTTTCACTGCTAATAATGAAGGTTCAAAAACCACGCTTGTTGCAAGAGCACTTGCTAGTACAAATGGCACACAGCTCTGGATTTATATTGCGTAGAAGAATGTGTTTCACAATGCAACTCCTGCTTCGCTAGCAGGGTTGTGGGCTGATGAGGGGCTGCAGTAACTCCTATGTGGTCTGAGGCTTTCAGTGAAAACTACTTTTCTTTTTTGGGGGGCTGGTGAGGATGCTCAGAACAGGCTCTGCCAGGGGAAGAGGTAGCACCGCTCTGCTTTCACAAACCCTGAATTCAGGAGTCCTGCTGCCTTGTCTAAAATACTGACATGTATGGCTCTCCCAGCAGCACTTTCTTTTCCCCCTTGTCCTCCAAAGTGATTGCTCAGCCCTCATTCCTGGACTATCTGAGCATCTGCTAGTCTTTAACTGGACTGCTGCATAGTGCTCTGAGAGGCTTTGTGAGATGGGAGCAAATGTATGTTAATATCCTTGCATGTGCACTTGTTGTAGTGTGTTTCCTGGAAGCTCTCTGGGCTACCACAAAGATGTTTATAGATCACCACTGGTGCATGTTATCCTTCTGGCACAGAAATGTCATTACCCTATCTTAAAGACAGAAGAAACTGAAGCTTATGGTCTCAGACCTTTCTCTTGCCATCCTCAAGGCAGCAGACCTTGGTACTGGTGTGTTGATAGTTGGATTTGTCCTTTTTCTGATTAAATTCCCAGTTTGGTGTGGGAGTGCATCCCTAGAGCCCATTCAGCCCATTTGCTTCCTACCAAGTGTGCAGAGGCTGAAGAACATCACTGAGCTTCCCAACTAACCCTTGAATGGATGGGTTCTGTCACCTGTGTGGTAACATGAACTTGTCCAGCAGCGTAAAACATATGTACCCTTAGCTCCAAAGAGTTTTTCAACTTTGGCAAATGAAAGCTTCACTGCAGCATTCACTGTAAAATATTTATTGTGAAATGGGTAACTGGAGCTTTTATGAGAACTCGAGTATATTGCTTTAGGTGCTCTGCATGGCTGGGAAGCGTGTGGGGTTTTTTCCACCTGAATGAATCTTGTTCTCTGCTGGGAGGAGTAATGATGCACCTGAAGCATAAGCAATATGTGTATCTTTATATGTATATACAGCAGAGCTGAGAGGGGAGCCAACTGATCCTCTTAGCAATACATGGGAGGAGAGTGAAACCTTACAAAGAAATCTCTTGCACTAAGGACAGTGCAAAGACAGACACCTGCTGAACCTGGGGCTGTCTAGAAATTCACTACCACAATCTTGCTCATCTTGTGCTAGTTTAACAGGAGCTTATTTCAGAAGTTAGGTGACTTTAACACTGTGTTCTTAGGAGGAGGACTGGACTTTGCACAAGCTCTTGTTTTCTTGTTCCTGGCTCCTGTGCATGTCTATGAACCTTAGCCTCTTTGGCTATGGGGTGCTTGGGCTTGTGCTGACTGTCCTGCCTTCTGTTCTCCTTTGCAAGAGGGCTATTTCCCAAGAAAGCTGGGCCCAAAGCAGTGCTTTGGCTTCATGTTTCATTCCAAAGCACAAGCCTTGGCATGAATTTTGCACTGGCTGAGCTTTCTGTAAGGTCCTTCCAGAAAACAATTAAATTTAGTTGGTTGCTTCTGGCTGTTTTTCTCTCCCTGCAAGGCATGGTGTGAATAAGCAATGGTGCTAGCTACCTGCTCTGGTAGCTGGTGCAGTGCTAGTGCTATCATGATGGCCAAGCAGCTGGAAAATATCCATGTTCCAGCAGATAGACCTCCTACAACCACAATATGGTTTAATTTTTAAATTTGCAAAGAGTTTGTTGAGGGAACCTATTTCTGTAGGTTTCTGGCAACTCCTTATTTCTCTGCTAACACATGGATATAATTTAGCTGCTGAAGATACTTCCACCCCCACACTCTTTCTCTCTGCCCTGGAAAGGCAGAGTATCCATGAGCTCAACTTGGCCTTTCCATGTAAATATCTTTGAGGTTGTTGAAGTCTTTGTTGGCCAAGTTCTCTCCTAAGCAAACTCCCCTGTGGCTGGAGTATAGTATTTTTCAGGGATGCTTTATTTTAAAATAGATCACAGCCTTGTTTGGCTTTGGAGGCTTCTTTGCACCACCTGCAGTGGGGGTGGCTGGCAGGTCCTTTTCCAAGGCCCTTGTTGCCAAATTCTTAATATACAAATTCCTGCAGTATAAGGAAAGAGAAGCAGCCAGGGAGATGAGGTCAAAAATTTTCTCAAGACTTGGAGTAAATAAAGACTTCTTCCCTGATTAGAAAAGCAGCTAGGAAAGTCTAGTCTGAATTCAAGTTGGGCTCTTTCATGGGGTCATGAGCTCTCACAGGTTGTGGTTCATTTCTAAAGAAATGAAATCTCTCTGCTAAGCAGAACTCAAGGAGGTGGCAGCTCACAGTGTAGGCTTGTTTGTTTTGTTGTTTTTTTCTTGAGAGTGAAAGAATCTGGTGGACCAGAAAGGTTACCTAAATGAGATGTTTCATACAGTGAGAGCTGACAACACTCAAGGTAGTAGTGCTAAAGATCCAAAATGCACAAAGCTTGTACTCTGAGGCAGCAATGAACCCCATGATGGTCTGTGCCATTCATTAACAGGTCTGTAGTATTTTAGGGTACACTGTGATAGTGGGTTATGCAGGCCCCATCCCAACGGCCAAGGAAGCAGGAATCTCTCAAATTTTACTGATTTAACTTTTCAATTTCTTTGTTGCCTCTGATGCTAAAGGGCCTCTGTAGATGAATATCCACCCATGTCTTCCCTCTGTCTCTGTCCTTTCCCCAGGAAATATGATTGAATCAGGTTCTCCAAGCCACAGCTTTGTGATGTGTATCACTCAATGTTGACTCTTCAGGTGTGTACCAAGTTGTCTGATTTGTGCTGCAGGGGATATTGCACAGACCACTGGATGGGTTTATTTTAGGGCTAGCAGTTCTCTGTGGTGTCAGATAGGAATGCCAGCGCCTTTCTCCTTCCCCTCCCAGTGGGAGGGCACTGATCATGCCCTTAAGAGTGTCCTTAACTCTTCCCCCCTCCCCTTTCTCTTCAAGAACTTGATGACCCTTGTTCATCTAGGATGAAAAAACCCAACTATTTTCAAGGGTAAAGAGGAGGTTTCCAAGGGGTTTCTTCAGCAACAACCTCCCTCAAGAAAAAAAACCCAGAAGCTGCCTAGCTCTAGAGGCTTCAGAAAGCGACTGTCACACATACTGCCGCAATGTGATACTATGAACTGTCTTAAAGGCTGTTAAAACATCCCAAAGCTGTTTCCTGTGTCAAAAGGATGAGAAGCCAAATAGTCTCTGTAGCTCCCATCAATCAGTTTGTCCGCATTGTTTTTGGCAAACCAACAGTTAACTTCTTGCTGGCCATTGTAGATCCTTCTCTGCTTCCACACAACAGGAACGAGACGTCCCTTGACTTTCAAGGTATTTGTAGGGTTTGACTTTAATGCTTCAGTTTTGTTCTGACCAGCCTGCGGATTACTCGAGTTTAGAGGTTCCTGAAGAAGTTTAACTTCATCTTTCAAGAACTGACCTGCAAAGTAAGACAAAATTAACTCAATGAATAGCTCTTTTGTGTGTGTTTATAAGTGTTTATGTTTTTTTTTCTTTTAGCATTCTGTGTTTTAAACATTCTTGAAGTATGTGTTTGTGAAGGTCTTTTCCACAATAGCAATCTGAGACTAGGTCCCTCAATTCTTTCATAAATCTCACACAGATATGGGGATTACAGTAGAACCCTGTTTCATTTCTGCTTGCCAAGATGCAATGTTTGAGCTGAAAAGCTCTTTGAACTTCTTGTAGGAAGAAGCTCGTGTTCCCCTCTGTGGACCAAGGTTACTAGAGGATAATAGCCCATCAGCAAGAAGGAAGATGTAGGCTTGCAGCTCCAATTCCCTTCCCTTGCCTTCCTGTGTGCAAACATTTCAGGGCCAAATCTATGTATTGATTTAAGTTTTTGTGTAGATGAGGGCCTTGAATCCAACACTGCACTCATGAAGAATCATCTTCTCATTAAACTGAGGTGTCTGAGTGTCCTAGAAACTTAGACCTCAGCTTTAGAGTTGTGCACCTGCACATTTCCAGAAAGCCCAAATTTTTGTAGGACTGAACTGTTCACACATTAGCTTAATTAGGATCAATAAATCTCACTACTTCTTGAAGGGACCCAACCTTCTAGATGTTCTCTGACTCTACCTAAAGCCTAGCGTGGGGATGGCTCTTCTTTCATGTCACATCTTTGAAAATAAAGGAGAACAAGAACTACTAATTCTTCATCGTGATCAGGCTCATGTGGGAACAGTTCAGTCCTGCTCAGTCAGAATAGCAGTGAAAATAGTCCCTCTGGACTTGTGCAGATGCAGAGATCAAGACTGTAACCCAGCAATCTCCAGCAGTGTAATAACTCTGTGAATTGACTTCTCCTTTGGGCTCTGTGTGGGATCTCTTGAAATACATGTATGCTTTCCTTCACTTTCTCTCTCTCTGTATTATTCTACCTTGGTAGCTTCTATTTGTATGTGCTAATGACAGCAGCACTGAAGAATCAGAAAAAGAGTAGAAATGTGAAAACAGTCACAGCCATGTGACTCTCTCTGAACCCAAGAACCTCTTACATACCTAATAGCCCATGGGAGTCAGGAGAGAGGCCTTTACTGTTAGAGATGTAGAAGCCCAGATGATCTTTCTGATAGGGGGCTGGGTTCTTATAGTGGTGGATGAGGATGATAAAGCTGATTGTGTCTCGTATTGTCACGGTGATGTTGGAATTGGCAGAGATGGACACCTCAAGGCTGCTACTCCTGACCGTGGCACTCCGGCCACAGGACAGAACGAGTCTTTCTCCATCATCCAGAATGACTCTGGTAGGAGTGATCTCCAGGTAGGATCTTTCTGGCTTGTTGCTGAGAATAGTGATGGTGCTGAAGTAAGTCCGATGCTTTTTGTGGCCATTGGGTGGTGCAGGAGCTCCAATTAATTGCCCATTCACAGTCACACCTTGTAGAGAAAAATAATCACAAGTGAAAGCTGGAACCAAATAAGCCTACTGCCTCAAAGAGGCAAGTCCAGCATCTGGGGTGCTGATTCATCACCTCATACTTGACTTTTTTCACCTCCCAGAACTACAAATAGCATGGCCAACATGTAATTTGCTCATTCTAGCTCATTCTAGGGGGTATTTGTGCCACAGAATCAGTGAAGAATACAAACACAATCTATGAAGAGTCTAAAGGAAACACTTCCAGGATCTCCAATATCCTTGCCTTCCACTAAGGTAAGCATGAACACAGAAATATGGAGGCTAGATCAGTGCCATGCAGAATTCTTATAATTTTCTTTCCTGTGACTGTTTATCTCATTTGTAAGAACATGTCTGTTCATTTTCTCTGGTTTTGATGTCCCTGCCTTCCACTGCTTTTCTGCTCAAGGCATAATCCTCTTATTAGCTGCCCTACTTAGAATTCCAGATCGGATCAGACCAGAATGTGGGCCCCTCGAGATCAAGCTACCCCAGAACCTGAATTGTGTGGATTTTCTCATGGCTGTCATGATTTAGTGGTAGGTTGGGTAGCTTCAGATAGTCTCAATGCTTGATTAGCTTGTTTGGATACTTCTGTCCTGAAGTGATCAATAAGCAAATAGTAGAGAATAAAGTTCCGATAATAGAGCAATCTCTGTAAGCCCTTGTTGTTACAACTTTCAATTGTGAGTGTGATTTTGCAATAGAGAGCTGCTAAAGCTTCTCCATTAATATGCTGCCTTTGCAATGGAAAACCAAATGGATTTTCTAATCTCTAGGCAGAGAGCTGGCTGTGTGGCTTGCCCAAACCCCACATACTGAGCATCCGAAATGCCTGTGGCTGTTTGTTCAGCTGTGTCACAAACAGCAGTGTGTGCAAGGTCTAATCATCAGGAACTGAGTTTTCCAGTCTAGCTGGATAGAAGGGGGAGCAGCATGGTCCTCACGCACTCAAGGAGGTCCCTCAGCTGTTTAAGAAGTAATTGAAGCTCCCTCAATTCTGGTCAATGAAGACCTGAATTAGGAATAGCCTGGATAACACCAAGGCCAGTTCTGTCTGTGGTTAGCTCTAATCTTTTAACAACCACTTCTGTAGATGAAATGTATGTGTGAATGTGGCCAGGCTTTCTCCTTGGCTATACTTGCTGTGAACTTACCTGTAAATCATGACACTGTTGGAGGTGAGTGCAAGAGTTTACCCCACTTCTACTATGGGGTGCCTCCATGTTTAATTGCCTGTCCTGAAAGACACTTTTTCTTTTTGCAATCTCCTACATCTTCCCTGGCTATGGATCACCTTGGAGTTTATCATGACAGAGCTGACTGTGCATTTCAGTTTTCTTCTACAAGCTTCTTTGCTTAGCTGCTTACCAGATTCCTTGTGATCAGAGACCAATCGGAGAATGTCCCCGGGTTCTCCGTCGATATTGAAGCAGACAGAGAACTTGGCGAAGGGAAAATCAATGACAAAGTGAGGGTCTCCATCAGCTGACATGGAAAGAGAACAAATATGAGAGACATACACAAAACTCCAGAGCCTAAGAGTATAGTTTTCTACTATATACACTGCCTTTCACAGCAATTTGGGCTGGTTTTTTCCTCTCTCTTTTTTTCTCCTCCCTAAATCTTCCTCATTTATTGTTTTTTAGAGAAGTTGGATAAGTTTGCCAGGAAAAGTTGTGTTTTGCTCGGGTTTTGTTTTGTTTTGTTTTTCTTGTGGATAATGGATTTTCAATGAAAAATTAGCCTCCGAAGTATTCCAGCTAAAAATCAGAATGTTTTCTTCTTGAAATATAATTTATTTGGTTCATAGGAATAACCATGTAGGTATCTTATACTCCTAGTCTCCATATTCGTCAGGAGTCCTCCACAGCATACAAAAGTATATCCACAAATGAAGGACTGGTGCCCAGTTACACGTCCCACTTCTTCCTGGCCTTCAGTATCTGACTGGACCAGTAACAGACCAATTTTAAACAATCCCTTGACCTTAATTTTTCAGTCCTTGATCAAATCTATGCTATGAAGCATCAGATGGATATCATAATGAGACAAACCAAAACTCTTTGTATATAAGCTAAATTTGACCTATCTAGTGGAATTCAAGTCTAAATTCTTTAAATGGCCTTATTCTTAAGAATTTAATGTGTAAGAATGATGTTAAGTAGAACTGCAGAACTAGTAGAAAAGTGAAGGACTACATAATTGTCATTTTTTTCTTTTGGCAACATTTTTATATTTCAAAAATATTTATTATTTTGTAAAAATCAAACTATATTTGTCCAGGTCTAGCACTGAAAGAAAGCACTTCCTGCTGTCCTCTTCAGAAGGGCCAAAGCAGAGGATCTAATGTTGTGCCTGATCCACCTTAATGTGTTTTCTCATACTATTTCTCCTTCCTGATTCTCTTTGTGTATTGTTTTTGTTTTCACTTTTCTCCTTGCTCTGCAGTCTAATAAATACATTTCAGTTGATTTATTAGGATGCCTAAACCACTGTGACATGAAATTGCATAAATGGGGCTCTATAGTTTCCATAAGTTTCCATAAATCAACTGTTATTATCTTGGATTATAAAAGGCATTAGAACAGGCACTGACCTGAAGTTTTGGAGATTTTAATTCTTTGTTTATCTTGCTGCCTGGGCATACCTAGAAGTGGGAAGGAAAACTGTTACAGATGCTAAGCAGCACAATAAGCCATGGAATAATAAAGTTCCCAAAATATTATTCAGAGAGATTATGGGATATATTCCTGCAGCCACTTTAAGATTCATATAGAACAAGTTCCTCCAATAGCAACTAAAGAGCACTACATGCTTCCACTGAATGGGTACCTAAAATAGATGGGGTCTGAAAGGCCTTGCTTAAGGTCAACAGCCCAAAATTAGAACAAATATCCCAGTTCCCTTTTTCCCAGCGCTTGGTTCCATTATCCCCATTGTCAAAGTCAGCCATGGGAGAGCAGGTATGTGCAAAGATTCTTACCATCACATTGTTTTATTTTTCCTCGTACCTGGTGGCGCCTTGTGTCCTTGCAAGCTCTGTAGCTTTTCACCAATGCCTTCAGTAGAAGGGCTGATATACTTCTCTTGAGGAGGTTCTGAGTAGAGCCCAGCCTCTTTCATCTTCAGAAAGGTGAAAGGAGTGACAAAATTGTAAGTAAGGGCCATAGACTTGGCTTTCTCCATCAAATAGTCCTTCTCCTGACTGTCATCACTCTTCAGCCAGGAGTTAAGCAGCTCCTTGATGGTGAGGTAACTCCATGCCCTCTCAATGTAATTCTGATCACTTTTGCCATCCTCTAGGCCAGGGACACCTCTGATGTCATTCCTGCTTGGCAGGTCGATACCTACGTCTGTTTTGAGGAGGATGTACTTCTTGGAGTTGCTAGCAGTCACCTCTACATGGAGGCTGTCTGAGGTGCGGTTGATCAGTTTGCCAGCTATTATAATTTCAGAGCCATTGAAGTAGTTGGGGAAGAAGTTCTGGGTGACCTGCTCAACACTGTCTTCTGGGTAATCAATCCGTATATCAGAGAGAAGAGGTGTCCCTATCTCATCATAGAACCTAAAACAAACACACATTTCTCACTGTTAGTCTAGATATATGCCCCCACTTGCCCCCACAGCCAAGAATACAGCAGACAATCTAATGTGAATCCTAGATGCTCAGCAGCAGTTACGGCTACAAGGATTTAAATTTAACTACTGCACCCACTGCAATTGGGTCCTGAGAGCCTGGGGAATCTACAACCTTGGAGGTTTTCAAAACTTGACAGGGTCTGGAAAATAAAACTTACCTAAATTAGCAGTTAGCTCTTCTCTGAGCAAGAGACTGAATTGCATGATCTCTGGAGGTCCCTTCTGACCAAAATTATTCTGTGACTCAGTTTTCAGTGTACTTTAGGCATCTAAACAGTACGTTCAAAAACATCTCAGCATGCTCTGGCAGTCACCTGATTGGCACTATGATTCGAGAGTTTTCCAGGGAGATATCTGTGGCCACTTTGTTTTGCTCAAGGAGAACCTCCTCATTAAAAGTGTATTTTTTGCTCCTCGTGCTCACAGATAGGAATATAGTTATCTCAAAATGTAATTAGAAGGGATGCTGTAGGGTTTTCTAATGATATTATGCATAGTATTCTAATGGATAGAGTCAGAAACTCTAGACTAAGATGCTAGGCACCACAAAGCTGGAGAGTATCTGAACCAAAACTTTTGTATTGCTGGAAAAAGCCTTAGCCACTGCAGTTGATGATGATCTGGTCTGAGATGGAAAGGAATATTGTCTTGGTGGGGAGAAAGAAAACCAAAAAGGTGTCTCAATATGTCTGTAAAGGGGGACATTTCCAAAGACAAAAGAATCCTAGCCACTAAATACAGGAAAATTGCCAGAAGAGAACTTGGTGCTGTCATATTTATAATTCTCTGTTATGACTCTCTGAAGCAGTGGCTTCTGCTGAATCAAAGAGTTTAATCCTATAATGCTTGTTAGCATGACCTTTTGAGAATGCCTCATCCTGGACAGACAGGAAAGCTTTTACAAGGGGTCAAGGCCTAAGTACAGTCTTGTATTTTCCCTGAAACAATGTATTTTTCACTAATCTTTCTAAAAAGCTGCAAGAATGCCACATTTCCCACTTAAATATTAGCATTCTCACTCAGCAAGTCGTGTGGGTCTTGTTCAGTAAATAAACAAGGAACCAGCTTCTTTTTTAACTTCAAGCTCCATCTACTTTTCACATCTGCTCATACAGTCTGTCTGAAAGCAGGAGAGCTGCACTTTCTATTTCATCATCTCACAAATGAAATTCAAAGTCTGAACTGGTTGTCTGTCTTTCAAACACTCAGTATCTTCAATGCAGAAAGCTCAACACATTTCAAGCCATCAATAAATCTGAGAATGTTCTGTGAAACAGATATTGTAATGGAACAATCAGTATACAACTACTCTTATAGTACAATGCCAGGAAGTATCTGGGTTAAAAAAATAATTGACCACAAAAATCATGAATGACATTGGCACCTGTGCAAATTTTCCCACCAAGCAGTGATTTGAATTGGCAAGCAATAAAACAATAATTCACTGCCCTTTTTATATTAATTTGGAACCAGACTCTAAGTGGGTTTACCATTGCTGAGCTCTATGAAGAGTGAGCTGCCTAAAACAAGTTCTTGCAGTGCTGGGTTGCTATGGCCCAATCAATCAATTTTTCAGCACATCCTCCATTTGTCACGAAAAGCCCATTGCTACCAAAATACATATTCTTAGAAGAAAATTACAAAACTGATGTGGCAGATGAATTTATAACATTTTGCATAATAGCAAGAAACTCTTGCTGCAGTGTAACCAACACAGTAAAAAAAGCTCTAGTGGAAGGAACATGGTCTCAATTCTCCAAATAAATTAGGCAACAGCCAAATAGCCAGGCCAAATGAGGAGTCTCTGCTATGTTACTCATTTTGTGAGTCTGGGTCATCAAGAAGAGTGATACAATGGAGCAACTACATTGTCATCCCAAGAATGATCCTGATGTGATTTTCAGACTCAAAGATTTGGGGCGTGAAATTAACTTTTTCTCAAAAAACTAAGGATTCATTTCCTTCCCCAAACAGCTGTCTTCACTCCTGAACTCCTTCATGCTGCTTTAACTGACAGTTTAAAGTGACCAGTGCATCCTTTCTTTCCTTCATCCACTTAAGGAGAGACAGCACTCAAATCTCCTGTATTTCCACATTTACATGCAATGATTAAAATAAAGTGAATTAAAACCTCATTCTGAAGGTCTTACAAGTTCTTAAACAACTCAGGGTCTCTCTTAGGAAGGGTTTTTTGAGTAGGCATAATTCCTGAAAATATATATCTTGAAAATATATCTTCTAATTCTGGAGTGTATCCTGCCTTTTTCAGCCAGAATTGAACCTCAGAGACACTCTCATCCCTCCTCATGTCTCCTTGGAGGATTTTATTCCCCAAAACCTGTTCCCAGAGGACCTGATCCAGATATAACCACAGACAAAGCAGAACAAACCCTTTCAGTTGGCTGGCTGCATCCTCGTCCTCTTGGAAACGCCTTGTCATACCACAGTTCTCCAGTGCCATCCTCTCCAGCAGCTTGTAGTCCACATCGTTGCCAATGCCGATGGTGAAGAGGCAGAATTTATCGCGGATGGCTTCCTTGGTGTTGCTGAGGATCTTGGATGATTGCGTCTCCCCAACAGTGGGCCTCCCATCTGTGAGGAAGATGATCAGAGAGACGCTCCTGGCATCAATGTCGTTCTGAGCGATGTAGTCGTTTAGCAGCTTTGCACCAGTCTGGAGAGCACCATCAATATTAGTCCCTGTGGAAGTAACAAAACGATTAGCTCATATCTCTTTCTAAGGGTGATGCAAATAGTTCCCCTAAGCTCGTTGCACTACCTTGGCAGCACTTCTATTCACCAGGATGTCCTTTTTCTTTGGATGAAGTTGCCCTTCACTCAGTTCAGCTCTGTTACTTTGTATGAATTTGGGGAAGATGTTTATATTCATATAAATTGAATTATGAATTGCAGTTCATATGTGAAATTGTATGCTTGAATGTCTTATATTCAATAGTCAGCCACAGCAAATAGAGCCATGGCACCTAACATATTTCGCCTGAACCTACAAAAAAGTTATGCTTAATTACAGGACTTTCCCAGTGGATATCTGAACGGGGAAAACAAGTTCTGCCTAGTTGGTCTAAAATATCCAGGCTATGGAGGGAGAAAAATCTCTTCAAATGGGAAAACAAGTGGTTGAGTTTGCACTTCAAACTGCAACTGCAAGGACTAACAGAGTTTAAACATGGAAGAGCTTTGTTGGCTGGGAAGTGTTTTCATACTTGACTAACAAAGAATAGAGCTGCCTGAGATGGGGGCGGAAATGAAGAAAAGAGAAAATAGATGAACAAATGAATGGACTTTAGAATAGCCATGAACACGAGAGGAGGATTTGAGCTTACTGTATGTTCAGAAAAGAAAGCAGATAAACGTGCACAGGTATCTCACTGCTCTATGTATTTCTTGTGCTAGTCCAAGGATAAAGTGATTGGTTGTGGAATCGTCACAAGATCAATATATCTGAGTTAAACACCACCCTCGGAGAAACAGGAGTGAAATTATTTAAGAATCAAACACATTGGCCTCTTGGGTGTCAGGAAAGGGAGATCTAGGGAGATTATTAACCAGGATGAACCACCAGGTCTGATTATGCATCAGGATGTATACCTGCAGTGTCAGTGTGCACAGCCCCTGGGACTGCAGCAAGACAAAGAACAGGAAAAGGCCTAAAACTTCTGAAAAGTCCCAAAACTCCAGCTCCTGAGTTTTTGAAAAATGGGCCTGAACCAAAATTGTGGATCTCGGTATCCTAATACATTCACAGTCTCTATTCAGATCCAAATTTCAGAAAGAACCTGAAGAAAATGACTCCATGTATCAACTAGTCTCCTTGCAAACCCATACACATCACAGAGATACCAACCACTAAAAACTTTTCCATACATACCAATATTTTGCAACAATATTTTATTCTCACTTTCTCATTATGAGTTTGGAATACCAGGGTAGTGCTCGTGAACGTGATTTGTGAGCCAATGCCCATTCACATTCATGGGAAGATACCCAAGCAACATCTCTTTTATAAGGAAAATGCACAGCATTAGCCACAATTAAACTACTCCAGCACTGGAGAATCACTGCGTGTCCCTGTTGAACCTCAAAGTTAATAATTTCCTTTTGCTTTTGTTCTTTGCCAGGTTCCTTACAGGCAAACCCAGCTGGTTCCTGCACGTTTCTCTTTTGGCACTTCTGCCATAGAAAAAGGTCTGTGTCTCTACACTCATCCCACCGTTGGTAATTGTTTAGCTGGGCAGGTCCCCTGACCACTTCCTAAACTCTTCCCCTTGCAATACAAACAGTACAGCCAACCATCCTGTTTGCTGCATTTTTCCATCAGATTGTTTCCTCTGCTAGGAGTGGTCTATGCTCAGAGGAAGCTGTAGGGAAGCCCTGTCCAGCTTTTAGCCAGATGTCATCGCTTGAATGAAGAGGGGTTGGCATAGGTCATTTTGCAGCTTTCACTGCTTACCTGGTGAGTATTCAGGGTGAGCATAGCTACCCCAATGTGCTTGATTATAAATTTTGCTATATTTTTAAAACTACTATGCATGATCTTATAAATCACCACTGAAAATTAAAATCATGCTTGTGTTCTGCTACTGTCCTGTGGTCTTTCCACTCCTCTCCCCATTCCCATCAATAAGGCACAAGCAAGAGGGACAAGAAATTCTCAAATGGTGTTCTGGTTGCTCCACAGGGCTAGTTAGAAGGTGGAGGAACCAGTAGTAGGTGAGGAACCAGCTCTTCAAGAGGTCAGTCACACAGTCCACCCTGGCAAGGTCTGCCCTGAAGTTTATAACCCAGATAAATCCCTGAATCTGCTTGTAGTCAGAAACTGCACAAATACTGGTCCTGTGTGTCTTGCTTTAGGACACAGTTTTCTTCCTGTGTCTTCAAGTAATGGCTTTCAAAACTTTTGCATTCAACATTTCCCACCAGGTGTGTGGAGAATGAGCACAACCTTGCATTAACAACTACATCAGCTTATATGACTTGGTTTGGGGTCATCTCCATGCCCTAAAAGCTAATGCAGAGCATACACCCTTCCACAAATAACCCAACATAGAAGGAGCTATGTTGGGAAGGAAGGAAGGAGCTCTTCTTCCATGAGCCAAGTCCCAATGATTTTCTATTGTTGCAAGCTACTAGACCACATTACATGGCTACACACTATGTATAGTTAATTGGATAAAAATATCAATCCGATTCATATTCCTGAATCCTACCTCCAGTAGGTGACATGTTATGAATGTACTTTTTGGCATCTCTGACATTATTTGGAGTAACTGGTACTAGCTGGTCCTGTTGCCAGACCTTTATTCGGTTGGAAAAGCCAATGATATTGAAGTGATCTTCAGGCCTTAGGTCCTGGAGAATTGTGAAGAGAGCTTCTTTGGTCTAAAAAAAGAAGAGAAAAGAGACCAGTAGGTGCAACTGTCACCACCTGAGCAGAAAAGAATTAAATTCTGAAGATGTTTATTGATTGTAAAGATGTTTCTATGCTGGCAGCTTGGCTAATGAAGACAGATGGGACATCCATGCCCGTCTCAAAGCCTGATCATTGTTGTGCCAGGTACTGTGCGAATATACAAGAGCAACTTTTTTGATAGGAAGCTGCAAAGCTGGGATAGACATGACTGGATCTAAGTGAACTTAAAAGTCATGAATGATATTTAAAATGAAAACTCCCTGTGCCTGTAAGAATCATACCTGTAATGAGAGATGCTCAATAATGCTGAGAAATATCAAAGGCCTCACAGAGTTTTTATAAAACTCTCTACACTTGCAGTAAGCTAGAAGTGGTAGATGGTTAAAAAGGTCACTTATAAGTTGCAATACCTCTAAATGCATCAAGGATTCACATGCGCTATTCATCATTGGCATACTGATTTGTGTATAAGTACTCCAATTAATGGTTCAGACAATTAACAAATATATATATACTAATGTGCTCAAATGAACAAGATCTGAAAAGAAACCTTGAAGCATGAATGCGCATTCAACCTGCTAGTCAGTTTGGTCTCAGGCATGTTTTTTATCCAGCAATATGCCAAAATTTTATTGCTCTGCTGTTCATCATCTTAAGCAAATATAGGCAAGCAGAGTGAGGAAAGCTGGTATTAAGCAGAGTTTATAGCTGGAGAGATCAAGGTCCCAGGGTGATGGCAAAGACAGACCACAGAAAGCAAGCCAGCAGAAGGAGTATAGATGCGTCCTGTTCTCCCTACTGAGACCAACTTTAACAGCCATGCAGCTGTGTTTGCACGGGTTCAAACTTCATCTAAAGAGAGCAACTGAGAGAAGATGCCCAAAAGCAGCACCTGTCTGCACAAACATACCCCGTGTTTGGGTGCAAAGCACAAGAGGAGCATGAGGCAATATCTGCAAGCAGAGGGGAGAGTGAAGAAGCTATTGATGCTATAGAAGAAATAAGGCAGTGGACATTCCCAAGAACCCTCTAACTTCTGCACTGCAGCTAATGCAACTGCAAGCAAATTACTCCCCACAAAGGAATCTCTAGTCCTCCCACATGTTACTTTGGGTCCAAAGTCCATGCAAACTCAAAGATACTATTCTCCTCTGCTTCAAGGATTTTGGATTTAGGTCAACACAATGAAGGAGTCACTTTCTCCTATGTACAAACTCTTTACACTCTGAGGATCACAGGATTCATGCCTCCTTTTGATTAGGTGGAACTCTTCTCCACCTTTCACCAAGACTGGTTCCACAGATCTTCCAGAGACAAGACTATTAAAGCAGATGCTGGTGGAGGAGGTTTTAGAAAGAGGAGAGGAGAAACTTAGCAAATCTATGTCATCATGTGCACCAAATAAACCTTCAAGATGATGAATGCTTGCCCAAACATGACGGTTGCCTCCTCAGTCTAAGAGTCATTAAGGAGCTTGCTAAGACAAATTAAATAACAATTATTCAAAAAAAAAGAAAGTTTTATGCTCTCCTATCCCCTCTCTTACAAAAGCCTTTGTATGGTAACAATGCATCAGATCATACATCACATCAGCCATCCAAAGGACATGCAATCATCCATAGTCCAGTTTTGTAGATGTGACACAGACCACCTGATCAAGACCACATTTGAGATCTTTCCAAAAATTAGAAAGTTTTTCCGATCTCTATCTACTGGGCCAGACTTTTTCTCCTGTGTGCATAGAAAAGCAAAGAAGCAATCACACAGTGGAGAACAGGACTCCTGGATTTTTGCTATGATAACAGAAGTGGTCCGGGAATTTGGCCTTCAAAATCAGAAAAAAGTAAGGAGAAAGTGGAAATTAGGAAGTTTCTATCTTAAGTGTGGTCACGCCAGCCACTTCATGCCAGTCACTGTTGAGGGAAATTTTGGCAGGATGGCAGAGTGAGAAATGCTCTATGAGCTCACAGCATTTCTCGTGTAGACCCCCCCAGTGTCAGCAAGGGGAAAAAACAGAGGGGAGCCTAAGAAGCAACAGTTTGGAGGGAAAGTCTCTGAATCTTATTAACTATATTATAGTTCTGATTATAATTAACATCACTTTACATTTTCCATTACAAAACCCTCTTTTCAGATGTTTGCAGTTCTGTCAAACTGCACTTTTCTCAGAGGGATTTCTCTGGCCCAAGCAGCTCTGTTGTTTCTGAGAACAAAGCAAGAGGATAAACAATCGTGTTTTGGCTTTCTCGCTGAGAGACTGAATCTCACCTCCAGTGTGCCCAGGAATTTATTTTGACATTATTGCCTGCATTCAGCCAAAAGAAAAGGAAAAGAAAAGGAGAAGCAATACAGAACAGCAGTGCGTTTGTATGTACACAACATCCATGGTAAAATTGCTGAACAGGTCAGGAGGGAATTGAAGCAGACCTTCCTTGAAAACACAGTACTTCCCCACACTCTCTGACAGGGACTTACTGGGAGGTTGGGACCGTCTGCCTCCCTCCCTCTTTGATTCTCTCTTTCCTTTTCCATTTCCCATTTGGTCCCATTTGGTCCGAGTTGAGTCATTTCCATGGAGTCTAAATTTTTTCCACAAAAAAACATTCTGACATATTTTAATGCACATGCAAAGGCAACCCAGATCCTATAATCTCTAATTAACACAAGCTTGTCTCTGCAACTTTAAAGACATTTGTATTTATGTGATAAATATATACAAACCAGCATGTATATGTGTACATGTATACATGGCTTGGTTCCAAAGTGAGCAAAATACAAGGGAATCAGCTTCTTGGCCAAATGGTTCTATTCTCCTGCAGCTTTTACCTCATCCCCAGTAGAAATGAAGGATGAGATTAAGTTTTCCCAGCTTAGTCATCAGAAAACTACGTATTTGGTCTAATCCCTCTCCAGGTTGAGGGAGACAATTCTAGAGAGTCATTCAATTTGGACACCTTTTGGGATGGATTGAGTCACCATCCAGAAGTGTCTCCCTCCAGAGGCTGAGTTGCTCAGCTATAGCAGAGGTAGGACTCACCTCAGGGCTTAGTCCGAGGCTGAGCACCACGGTGCTTACTGAAGCCTGGAACAGGCTGCCCACGTTGTTTGTGGAATCTCCATCTTTAGAGATATTCAAAACCCACCTGGATGTGATCCTGTGCAGCATCTAGGTGACCCCGCTTGATGTGGGAGATTGGAACACATGATCTCCAGAGGTTCCTTCCAACCTCAACCATTCTGAGATATGGAAGTCCTACTTTATACTACAGACTGCGGTCGCTATGGAGTGGCAACATATGCTTCACAGCCAGCATCTCCCACGAATAAGGGAACTGCAAGAGAAACCTGGTTTCCCTCTGGAGGAATGGATATGATTCAGGAGCTGACACATTTAAATAAGAACATCTCTACATAAAGTACATGGCTGAAATCCCTGTGCAGGCTGCTACAGCCAAATGCTCTCCTCTGATCTCCTCAGGCAAGGATCTGCAGAGCTCTTCATGCTAGCAGTGCCTGGCAGCAGCTTTACTTAGGACAAATCAACAGGTTTCTTCATTCTGTCCTTGTAAGGCCACAGCTGGAATTTCTCCTGGCTCCAAAGAGCCGAGGACGGAGGCTGCAGTGGGATTCCCAAGTTGCTCTGCTGCGGACGATGTCTTTGCACTTCCAAACCTGCCAGGCCTTAGTGAGTCATTACACTGAAATGCAAGTAATTACACTGCAGCCCATGCCAAAGACTCTCTCATGCAAGGCAGAAAATTAACCAGTTATTCCCTGGCGAGATTCAGATCATTCCTCCACAGCTGTGTAGATGCCACTGATCTCATTTTGGAGTTAGACAGAGTACAGATCTAACTCTCTTGCACAGTTCAAGGGTCCTATACTCTTGCGCCCATGCTGTAAGCAGAGCAAGGAAGACTGATCCTCTCCCTGCACGCCTGTCTATGTAGATGCATACCTGAGAGGAGGGAGGAACAGGGATTAAAGGAGGGGGTGGTAGGCATTAGTAATGCAGAACATCTTAGAATAAATCATTTTTTGCCAGTCTGGTACGGCTTTTAGCTGTCACAGAGAAGTTTTAAGTGAGGATTTAAAAGAGAGTAAGTTGATGGAAGATTCCCTTGTTCCCTCTAACAGCACAGGAGAAATTGAGCTGAGACACAGAGGAGACTGGACTGCCATTCTGATTCATTTTTGTTGAGAAACCATGACTGTGAACAACAGCCATCAGCATGACTGGAACCCTGGAGCTCGAAACAGGCACCTCCAGTTGTTCTCCAAATGTGGAGCAGGAGAACCGCGGTCTCCATTTAGGGAGGGATGAGGTGACAGTGATTGTCGTGGGGATCAGAGGTTATGTCTGTGCTTCAGAAAGAGTGAGAAGCTACTGGATTTACACCGTCTAAATAACTCATGTACAAGTAGTGCCTCCTCAGGCCTAGCAGGCCAGAAACAAGTCAGCTCGAGCCACCACTCTGGTCCTAGTTGCCACCTCCACACTCATATCTGTACCTGCAAGACAAGTGCTGTTCTTCTGCTGTGTTCTTGCTAAGATCAGCTTGGAGTGGACAGTGCCCACCATAACATAGAAAAGAACTACCTCAGCTGTATTCAGTTTATTTGTCACTTGTCACCTTTGGATCAGGGCCTTGGGGCTAGCACTGAAGGCCCCATTTACTTTAAGCACTGATGGAACACATTATTGAAGTCATGGGCCAGCTGAGAGCCCTTCTTTGGGTCAAAGATCTGTCTCAGGGACAGCTGGAATGACGTCAGACCATCTGGGCACCTTTTAGGCGGGATCTGAGCCCCGGTGACATTTCTGCCACAGTCTCTTGGTTGTTTGAGGAGCAGCATGAGGGCGAAGCCTGGCTACCCTAAAAGCTGTGCAGTTCTGAGGGAGACAATGCATGGTTGTTAGATGCCCCGGCGTTGCCAGACACTGCCTCTGCTATGAAGCAGGAGTGGTGTTCAAGCCCTTCATTATAATGCGTGTCCCAGGCCCACGTATTCGTGCTTTCCACTGATTCGGAGCACTTGCTCCATCACAGGCCCGCATCCTCTGCGCAAGCTTCATGCCAGCCCATGAAATCAAAAGGCAATCAGTCCACCCTGACCCCAAATCTGTATGAACAACTTGTCTCTGCATCATCACAGGGTAACCTCAGCCCTCTCCTCCAAATAGTTTCCAGATGCAGAGGGGCTTCTCCTAGCACCCACCCTGCCAGTGCCTCTGAGATCACTTGGCAATACTCAGCCTCAGCCTGCATGCCCGGGCACAGCTGGCGCCTGCACTTGGAACAGCTGGATGGAGAGACATGGACACCAGTGAGAGCCCCTTTCTAGGTGTAGCCAGATTCAGAGAACCATGTGGGCTTGAGATCGGTGGGTCTGAAGAGCAAAGAGACCTGCTCTTTCAGTAAAGCGTTGACAGCAGGAGATGAGGTCTTTGGATAGAAATACCCATGAGCTGTGAGAGCTGCAAAAAAACCCCAATCTGACTCTGGGCTGGTGGCTGGAATGGAGAACACAGGACCATTCACAGCCTACTGAAGAGCAGATGATGCTATATAACCAGTGGACAACATCTGAGCTGCAGGCAGCATCCTGACAGATGGGATTGCAACTATCTATCCCTGTGATCTCTGGGGTTTACCTGCCTATTGCTTCAGGATCTGAATGCAGTCCCACCTTGAAGCTGTGCTTCCAGATATACTGCAAGAGTCTGTATTTGACAGGAAGGAGCTAAGACACAACAAGAAATTTCAAATGGAATTAGGAACCCTCTGCACAAAAGCGCAGAGGAAGGACTCAGAAATCAGCCCTCCTACAGTGACAAGGAGAAGAGTACAAGTAAATATGTTGTTTGGCAAAACACTGCAAGAAAACACAGGAAGAAAACAATAGGCAAAGAAAACAGGAGAGGATTTTTTCCGAATATCTTTTGTTGTGTTTTGTTTTGTTCATAGCTATCCCTTTCTAATGAAAGTTCCAGATCTGGCTCTACCAAGCCGAAACAGCAATATATGGGCAATTCTTTCTGTATTTTTTCAAAGGGATTAACACTGCAAGTTCAGGAAAGATTGACATGAAAGTCACATATGAAACAGTTCTGCTTGGGCCAGAGAAGATACTTCAAATTAAGGATCCAGTTTGTGACCCCTATAACTGAGAAAAAGGCAACCGTGAGCACCAGTACCTTTCTTTAGGAATGAGTTGACATACAGAGAGATCAAACGTTTAGGCAATGTCATTTCTGCCACATCTTGTGACTTCTATTTTCCTCTACGTCCCTATTTCTTTTCTGCCCACACAACGTAGCTCATGTGCCAGTTCTTAACAAGGGCTTTTGGACCCCAAATGGTCTTTAACCCAGGATCGTATCCTGGAATTTTTTACCATCTTCCATCCCCCTCTTAGGATAAGACAATGTGCCCTTTCTTCCTTTGCGGGCAGCACTGTGCAGTTCACGGACTGCATCTCACCCCCCCTCCCCATCAATGCGTCTTTGTGTTTCCTACTGGCAGACACGGTCCTCATAACCAAGGAAAACTCCTTCACGAGTTCGCACAGCAAACGTTTTGTTTTGTGCCGACACTGGCCTGTGAAGGAAGAGGGTTGGGTTGTGGAGATCTGGATGGTAAAGAGCTCTCTCCAGTGCATGGTCCTGTCTCCCAAAATTATAAATCCCTAGCTAATATATTGAACATTTCTAATTCCCCTACATGGCCTTGGAAAAAGTTGTTTGATAGCTTCACTGTCTAGAAAGTTCTCCAGGATTTTTGTCTATTATTTCTTCCTACTGCTTGAGTAACCTGCTTACCACTTAGCTGCACATCTGCTAGGGTTATTCAATCAGTAGATTTCTATTCCGTGAGAGCAAAGCGCTCAAACTATCAAGGATATGGACAAGCTATCGGTTGGTGGTAACTCACTTATCTAGCACTCAGTGACTTGGTGAGGTTAAATACAAGAAAAATTGAAAGATGATCTGATTTCTCAGGAATGTGGGGTTCATGTGTCCAGAACATGCACCAACTGGTAAATATTTGCAATGTTAGTGAACTGCTAAAGGGATTAATAAATGATTCTAAAACGTTTTAAAGAGGCAAGCTCTACTATCAGCACCAAGCTTCACTACGTCAAGCCCTTCTCGACAGCGCAGTGCTGATTACATTTGGAACAGTAAATGTCCCTGTAAAACCAGCTGAAAGGAGAAGGGTAAAGGCTGCCCCATGGTATTACACTGCCATCCTGAAATAATCCCACTGGAAACAATGAAACTAGCTGGGCAAGAGGCCAACTGACACAGCAATGCATGAAGGCCACATTTCTTATCTGTACTAAGCTCGTGTTAAGAGGGATCACACCCCATCCCATGCCAGATGGACACTCAAACCCACCGCTCAGCATGACAAATGATTTCCACGGAGCTAACAGCAAAAACATCCATGCCAAGACAAAAGTGCTCTATGCCCTCCATGTAGAGCTTGATGTCTCTCTCTCTCTCTGCCCTTGGGAGATGGTGTTAGTCCCAGTGCTTGAAAACTATTCCAAGAACTTGAGACTGTCGGGCCCTGCCCTGCCATCACCCGGCCCAGCTGCCTCTGTGACGCTGAGGCTGTTATGCTTTTGCTCTGACGATTTTCACACTGATCCTTTCTCACACGGCCGCTCTCTCACAGCCGGTGGCTCAACAAGTGGGTGGTCTGACTGGTCTTAAGCTTTTCTCCTTTCCAGATCATCCTGCATGTGCATGTAACCAGCCAAGAGGGGATCACAGAATCACACAGTGGTTGAGGTTGGAAGGGACCTGTAGACATCATGTAGGCCAAACCTCCTGCTCCAGCAGGGACACCTGGAGAACATGGCACAGGGGGCATCCAGGTGGGTTTTGAAGATCTCTAAAGGAGACTCCACAACCTCTCTGGGCATGCACTGTAACAGAATGGACATGTTACCACTCCACAGAGATGTGATATTTCCGCATGGAGAGATGGTGCTATTCCTATTCAGGGAAGAGGTATTTTATCTCAATGAAAAGAGATGCTGCACTTCCATGGAGATGGAGTATCTGTTATCCCTCTGCAGAGAACATGACTCTATCGCCACCCTACATAGTCCTGGCCCTTTTCCTTGAATTATGACACCTCTTTTAGATGTGGACTTCACCATTTTGGTCCTCAGGGAGTGAGGAAGAGATGGTGATGGTGGTTGTCTGGAACTAAGTCCCAATACTTTTGCTCAGGGCTAGCACTGGGCAATGGAAAAGCACTAAAAAGTTATCTCTTCTTCCATGTGAGAGTCTGGTGGGAATCTAGCCTTCAAAGTCCTCCAGAGTCATTCCCCATTTCCCCCACTTCTGAGTAACCCGCAACATTTCCAGCTCCAAGATCTCCACTGCCTTCCCTGCCTCCTGCATCTCTGACTACAACCCTTCCCTTGCCTATCTAGGTTCTGATCTCAGACAGGATCACAGGTCAAATCCTTGTCCAAAACGCTGCAGAGAGAAAAAGTGAGCAGACACTTTGACATAGTCAGGTCACTCCACCAGTGGTAATTACTCAAACCTAAGCTTTTTCCTTATGACAGGGGATGTCATACCTTGTTCTTAAAGAACCTCAAATCACACCTTGTAGATCGCAAAGCCAGTACTGCCTGAGAAAACTTAAGAACTTCACATGCTAGATGAGCAATCCCAAACTTCACATCCCACAGACCATCCTAGATGAGCAATACATGTACCATGCACCCAGTAATAGGGTGAAAAGGAATTTTCTCAGAAATAGAAGTGTTATTGCAAGCAGTAATATTAGTGTAATAACTTAGAGCTGGGCAAAGATCAGGGGTTCTTAAGACTTGGGGGATCTTGAACAACCATAAGCTCAGCCATGAGTTTACCAGCTAAACAGATAAGACAAAGACTTTGCAAGGAAACAAATGTAGCCAGAGAAAAAAACCTGCCTAAAGTCACATATCAGACTATATTGTCCTCTGATTTCCGTATTCTTATCTAGCGAGAGGACTGAGACAGCACTACTCTTCTGTATTTATTCTTCTGTATTTCCTAGTAGGAGGGAGGTGCATCAATGCATTCTGTGATGGGGACACCACATACAGTTTTTCTACCCTCGGTCAGATTCTTGCTTTCTACTAGAAACTGAAAAGTTGACACATCTCTCCTATTCACAGCAGCTTGAAAATCACGCAAGGCTGTCATTACAATTTTTTTTTTTTGCTTTTTTTTTTGTTGTTGTTGTTTATTTGCCTTGTTTTTTCAAGCTTCCCTGGCAGTTTAAGGTAATTCCCCTGGACAGCAGCCACTGTTTGAACTAGCAGTCAAGAAGTCCACAGCCAATTCTCTGGCAACCAACAGATATAAATGAATTTTGGAGTGGGAACATCAAGTGTTTGGGTGTTAGTCTGCTCTTCCCAGCCTGAAATTACTCAGAGGCATTCTGTGTGTTGAGATATAGAGGTGTAGGCCTATGTACACATAAGGTTCTCAGGCTTTTAGGAGGCCTCAGACAGCATGGGTCATGGATCAGGGTACCCACACTGTCCCTTGAAGGACTGCAGGCAGATAAACAGAGGTGTTCATAAAGATGCAGCAGGTCCTAGCTGAAGCTGAGTTCCTCCTAACACAACTAACCTCAAAGAAAATTAGTCCTGCACCCCACTTCTGACTAGTTGCCAGGCTGTTGTATAGCCAACTGCCTAACTGAATGTGTGGGCATTTGTTTTCTATAGAAAAGCAAACTGAAATGAATACATAGCTGAAACAATTACATTTTACCTCACATCTGCAAAACAACTGTAAATCTATCAACATGTTTAGTGAAATTGGGGGTAACCATAGTAATCAAATAAGCACACACATTATAAAGGAGCCACATCCGGAACTGTCATCATTTCCATCACTTTTACAGGTACCGGTGTATCATGTCCCTGTTAGACCCTGCCTGCCCTCCATTTCACATTTTCTCTAAAAGCTTTTGGTCTTTTTCTTGATTATGGCTCTGTTGGATGTTACGTCAGAGGAAAAAGTCTATGTTTCCATACCAAATCCATAAAATCAGAGTAGAAACAGAGATACTGATACACTCGTGCTCACTGTACCTATGACCCAGCTTAGGTCAGAAGTCTGTGTTTTGCAGCACAATACTTCTACAGATGGATCTGCAGATCCAGTTATAACAGCGAGGTAGAGTTTTCTATTCTGTTTTCATTTCAAGGGAGGTGAGGTATAACTGGCCCCACTTTCTCCTACTTATGCTGAAGTAAAACCATTTTATCCTCCCACCTCCGAAGCAAAAGGTATTGTTACCCTAAAAATCAGCAAGTTGGACCAATCAAATGGCAAACTATTCTATTTTCCAGTATACTTTATAGATACGACCTGTTCACCACACTCTTCTGGCTCCTATTAAAAGCAACTACTCCACACAGAGCTTACTGTCACTTTGCAAATGAAGGAACAAAACTCTTGAGGACAGAAACAGTATTTATTTGCCAGCAGTGATGACCTGGAAGGCCTTGAACACATGAAGGATTTTTATCATCATGCACAAGAGTTTCTTCACCTTAATCTCCCTGCCAATGCCAAAAGATGACTGTCACAAGGGCTCAGATCGTCAGTTGGGCTGGCACAACATGGCTGAATAATATGCTAGGTAGAGTCCAAGTTCAGAGGCTGTGACTGTTAGAACCACAAGAGGAAGGTGCACCTTCCCAAGAGATATAAAGGAAATGTCCCAAGGATTTGATATAAGTGGATTGACCACTCTCACTATATTTGTTTCCAACTAGGCCAGCATATCTTTTTACTACCAAGACTGAAATATATTAGAAAGAAAGAGGGATGTTACAAACATAAAATAGTATATATATATAAGAAAAGGAAAACCTTTGGAAAATTAAAAATGAAATGACTCACAACTAGAATGCAATGTGGGAACTGCAATATGCATGAAATTCTGGCCCTGTATGAGTCAATTTTCCACTAACTCCATGAGTATGGATGGATGAAGAGTCTACAAAATCTTCTCAGTGAAGGGCACATTGCTGATGACTCTCATCCTGTCTCTCACCCTCCTGCAACCCTAAAAACTGTCCTTTGCCATAGTTACTGCAGCTGACCTTGAAGATCACACTTTACAAGTGCTGAGCGTATTTTTAGCTGATCTTGCATGTGACTCGGTAGAGAGAAATGAGGAAAGGCAATCCCATGGGAATTCCCAGCTCTCTACACACTGCCATAGATCACCACAGCTGCAAGAGTTGGAGTTGAAAGAAGAAAAGGAGGCATTTCCTTTGTTCACATGCCGTCAGGGGACGTGTCTGTAACTTAGTAAATATCTTAACAACGTCAACAACTGAGTAAAAAAGCCAAAGAACAAACACATCATGGCTGTAAATAGTGACCCTTGCTTGGTATAGCAAAAAAGGCGTATTATTCAGCTGGTCCTGGATGTGGACCTTTCGTGACTAATCTAGGGGGTGGGAAATGTTATATTGTAAGTCATAATTGAAGGAAGTTTGATATTTTGGAGCACTTGAAATGAGAAGATATGAAGATGATATATGCTTCACACAGATAGCAATTGTCTGTCTCACCAGTGGTTCCCTGTAGAAAGAGGATGTCTTAGATAATAGAAAGAAGGTTGAGTACACTTAGCTCATGACTGCTGCAAAGGTTATTCCGATAAAGGAGTTTAGATGCAAGCCATCAAGTCTTGATCACCAGCTCAATGTTCGTTTATGAAACTGCTCTTCCTTGCCTCTTCCAGGAAGGTATGTGTAAAACTGAAGAATCAAGAGAACCCAGGACCCTGGCTCTCGCTAGGCATTTCTCTAGCCTCAGTCTCAAGGGGCATCTTGAGATATCTATCTGTGCCTATTAGCCTGAGAATTGTATGGATTTAGCAGTAGGAGCTGGCTAGGCTATGAATTGGACCCTCAAGGGTTAATCCCTAGGGACTTTGTTTCTATGTGGAAAAGAAACACTAATGCTCTCCGGAGGAGAATAAAAGCCTTCATAGCACAAGGTTAATCTGCTGACCCAAGGCACTAGTTAGGCAGTTCACACCATCACTAAGGTCTTCAAAGACCTAATCTTCCTAGTTCAGCACTCTGTTGCTGACTGTCTGCTTTCAGCATGTGGAACTGGATGCAACTGTTTATTCTGCAAGGTATAGCAGGCATTTTTCAGCAGAAAGGTGCCAGAAAGGCAAGAGCAAGGCTCTGTCCACAGGAATTTGTAGTGGCTCAAGTGCATCTTCATTCAGTCTTTCTCAGCAAGAATCTGTCTAACAGCTCTCTGCTTGCTGCTTCTGTCACAGGAGGAGGTAATTAGGAGCCGTAAAAGTCACACTCCATTTTAGCTCACAGTGGAGATAATTGGATTTAAGAGAGGCCGAGAGGCCACAGTTTCTAAATGAAGATGTATGATTACCACCAAGACCATGTGGTAAAAGGCATGCGTAGCAAGCATATCCTTGGTGAAAGAAACAGAATTGTTAGTGAATGACCAGTTTAGGTGTTTGAGAAGCACATTTAGGCTTCCTCTCAGAACAGATAATACTGTTCTGAGAGGAAGAGTGTGTTTCTCTGGGCACTGCGGCCTTCTAAGCCAACTACTTAACTCCTGAACTGGAACCAGGTTTTATGTATCCAGGCAATTGGAGAAGCAAAACTGCTGGTGCCTGAATTCCTTCACGTCAGAGGTTAGTCTTATCCACTGATAAGGTGTCCTTCCACATGGTATTTGGGTTTGTGTCAAGAATCGTGCCCTAGAAAAATGACTGAGATTTGTGGCGGAAGAACCAGATTCTCAAGTAGCACAAACTGATCTTCCTTTCAGCATTGAGATACATGTACCTAGGGGTTTTGTCCAGCTGATTTAAAGACAGAAGGATATTCTTTTTGCTATTAAGCCTGATACATTTTTCCGCTGAAAGCACTTGGCTGGAAATACTCCCTGGTTTGCATCCCTTGAAACTACTCAAAGCAGATCTGTCCACAACAATCCTACTTGCCACATCCTAGCTCCTTTTTGACAGCACATTACCTATTCTTCTGTCATAGAGGGATAGAGTCCTCTGCACTTTTTGTTTCAGTCCCATTCTCATTAACGTGGTAATTTTTTGCTTATAGCAGGTGGAACACCTCACTTTGAGGTATCTTCAGAGCCCTCCCTTCAACTCAGACACTGCAGATACTTTGGAGAAGAATCCATATGGTGAGATGAAACCTGAGCCACCCTTTCTATAACCTTACAGCCAACCAGTTTATAATGCATTCAAGGACCTCACCTGTCTCAGTTTTGTTCCCACCATGGATGCACTGCTGTCGAGCACGAAGACAACATTCTTTGGCAATGGAGGAAGGTCTTTGGGGGCGAAGTAATGCACAAAGTACCCATTAAGAATCTGTGGAAGAGCAAGAAAGTCAGGAATTAAAGGTAGGGTCATGTTGCAATGTTCCATATATATCACTATAAGGCCTTTGGTATGAAGAGCAGGTTGGGCCTATCTGATCCTGTTTTCAGTGTCTGTATTTCAGATGTGCTACTTGATATGCAGTAAGGACGCACTTAGTACCCGTGGGATATAACTGAACATCATAGGGACCATGTGTGCTGGAAGAGGTGCTCTAGCTACATTGGCATCTATCTCTGGGAGTGAGTTTAGTTCAGAGGGTGAGTCCTGGTTCTTGCAGGTCTCAATAAACCATGACCACCAGGAGGAGGGCCAGGGTGGCATTCCAACTAATTGAGAATAATGAGACATTTTCCAGAGAATACAAGTTGGTTTAGAGGAGAGGGAAGAATGGTGGGCATCATGCTGGACAAAAGCAGTGAGATGTATTAGAGAGGAGATCTGAGGTAAGGTAGAAAAGCTGGGAGGAAGTGAGAAGGGGTGATTGTTTCTGATGGAAAAAGATATTGACAGAAGATAAAATGAATACTAAATGAATACTAAAGATAGAAACAGTATCTGAGGCAAATTTAGAGCCAGTTCTGGAAGCAAATGATAAGACCAATTATCTTAAAGCCCACGCAATGCACAGGGCCTACTTGGTAGAAGCAAAGTTGCAGTATAGGAAGAGGAATGAAAATAAACCTAATCTTTGGCTCTAAATAGACTGTGAGAATTAGAAAGTTGTAAAGAGGGCAGGAACAAGCAATGAGTAACAGCGTCCTTTTCTCACAGGTGTCCAGAGACCTGGGAAGGTCACAGAAAATGGCAGGAAACTGCAAAAAGAGATGGAGCCTTCAGACCTTTTTTTGAAACTGAGGAGGAAATATAGAGGAGTTCACTCCATGATAGGAGCTACAAAAATGTTTAAAATGCATGCACATAATTTATCATTGATTTCTTCCTTATACACAAGAACTGCATAAAGGTCTTGCATGCCAACCGATCCACTTTGAAGCTATCAAACCAGGACTGGAAAAGGGTAGATTTTGGCTTGTATGTACACCTTCTACAACTGAAAAAGATGCTGGGTTTAGCTCATCTAGCTAAATTAACCTATCAGAGCTTGCCAGGTTGATTTCAGTAAAGATAGAAATAAAGAAATGCCATTTTCTGATAGCTGAAATTTACTTTATGTCAAAAATTGCCCAGTTTATAGCTACTGATTTCTATACATATTATTTCTGCATTGTCCTCCATCGTAGGAATATCTTATATGAAAAAGGAAGGAAATTGATATGCACTGAAGGAAGGCAATTTTTGAAATGTAGTGCTATTTTTGTAGGATATCATGCAAAAAGAAAGAGAGCGCAGAGCTAAAATCTGAAGTTTGAGAAAGTGAAAGGCAAATGCAAAAAGAAAGCAAATAAAGTACACACTTATTTAAGTCCATCTTGTGGCTACAAATTGCTTTTATTTTGGATAGTTCTTTCAAGATGGAGCCCTCCCTTGGAAAATATTTGCTAGGGCATACAAAACATGCAGAACCACCTCAGATTCAGTTAACAGCACTGGAAAGATGTATACGGTACCTGAACATCCCCAACACTCAGCTCCCTGTTGACATCATATCTGACTATGAAGTCTCCCAAAATGCCATTTCGAGCAATCCTGGTTTGCTGAACAATGTTGGGGCTGAAGGTTACTTTAGCTAGGGTTTTGGTATGTCCAATAACAGTGGAAGGAGGAGGAGAGGTATCACCTGTTGAGATAAAACCATGATATTACATTTTTTTGCTATTGTCCTGGACATGCCTCAGCACAGCTCATACAGTACTACCAATGGAGTTAGGTCAGCTAACACATGTTGGTAAAAATGCAACCAATAAATGATAAAAAAGAACTCAATAATCTCTTTAATTAAAAAACTAGCCCTAACATCACAATGTTTTCTGGAAAATAAATGTTTAAGAAAAATTCCTTTGCTCAGTGCTTAAATTTTTGGAAGTCATAGAACTCAAATGCCAGATATTCTCTGTATAGCTGAAAATCACCTTCTGTGAATAAAACACACACAATTTTAGTCATTGGGTAGTATTCATTCCAGCCAATTCTAGACGTCTAGAATGCAAATTCTACACGTGAGCTCTGGAGAGTCAAAAAAGATGTGATTCATCTGACCTGTTTAAGCATCTCCACAAGGATGAGATGAATCATACTGCAGAATTCTTTGTATTGTTTATAAAGAGATCTTGAGGTGACTTATTCAGATATACATGTCTGTTCTGTAGGCATGTGAGGCAGAATTGATCTGACTAATTACAAATGTCTGGGTGTAATGTCTACACCTGGGTGTCATGTCTACATCTGAATAAGTCACCTTAGCTCTTTCACATTTATCAGAGAGTTTTCATTGCAGTCATTGGAATCTCAGTCTAATTAAAAGCAGAATTTACTAATGCAGTCATACAAACTGCAACCCTGAGATGAAAATTCACCTGATCTCCTGGAGCCCTTCCTCAGCTAAAGAAGAGTGATGTGCATCTCAGAGAAATACAGAGTACATATCACGAGAGAGAATAATCTAGGTCTGAATCACCCTGAATAAACCTTTTCCCATAATGGGAGCTCCGTTTCTAAAGTTGAGTGATAATGAACATTTCTTACTGTCTCTTCATGTGGTCAAAATCCTACCTTCTCTCTTGATGTGCCAAGTGCCCATTCATCCTGACCTGGGTAAGTACATGAGACTGGTCAGAATCGGTTTTGAACAGCCCCAAGGTTTGAGGGCTTGCCTTCTTATCCTAACTTACTACTGAACACCTCAAGATAAATTCTCAGTTGATATCCTACTTGGATACTTTGACAGACACGGTGATTATTCCAACACTATTCTGAAGAAGGGAAGTGTTCTAATATCTGTTTACATGTTAATTCCAGGCAGTTAAAATTGTTTGGAATGAGACACTTAATTATACTGTGTGTGTCTGGGCCTGAGTTCTTTGCTGAAAATGATCCAAAAAATGATCTGGTACAGCAGAGAAAAGGTGGGTGAGAATTAGCCTCATTTTAAGTATTCACAGTGTATGTGTGCATCTGAGCTGATTTTCTTGGCTTCTGCTACACTAAGTAAAGATCTAGTCAACAGTGTCAAGGGACAGGGGTATGACACAGCTGGCTAGTTTTAGGCATGTGCTTTAGGATGATTTTAATTATGTTCTAGGCTCCATTAACAATACTGATCACAATGACTATGTGCAGGCAGTTTTGGAAGGCTCCTCTCAAGGGACACTCTGTGTAATGGGAATGGCACTTCTCCACCTTTGTGAAGTGCTTTGAGCTGTGTTAAAGGAATGCAACATGACAGTTGTATGCAGCACGCAACACAATCCACCTCGCATCCAGATCCCGGAGTGCTTTACAAAATTGGATGCACATGATTACATCCATTTAACGTGGGAAAACTGAAGCAGGTGGTGGTTACCTAACTTACCTGCCTCCACACAGGCCAAAGTTCATAAAAATCCAGGACCAGTACATGGGTACTTATAGTTTCATAAAATGATTATCCACAGCTGCAGAATTTACCCTGAAGTGCTGGGTGCAGTTTAGACTTCCCCGGGCCAAAAGAAAAAAATTAAAATTTAAAAAAAAAATAAAATGAGTTGTAAAACAATAGCACTATATGACTTTATCTCCTTGCTGATTTGGCTTTACTTTCTTTGCTTTCCTGTGAGTCCATTTGAATATACAAGGCATAAAGCCAGACTATTAGGCAGGGAGGGGATTTCTCTTCATCTCAGCACATGTTCTCAAGGCCAATAAAGTCAATTTAGAATCTGTTCATCTACAACATAAGCTATAAAAAGAAATTCTAAGTTAAAGGGCGTAGAATATGAAACGGACCCAGTGGTGAAATTCTTGTCCCAATGAGGTTGAATGACAGATATTATTGAACTTCGAGGGTCAAGAATTTACTTTACATCAGGCCTTCTCTGACTTAGCCAAGCCCAACACATCCATCCTGACTGAAACAGAGGATACAGCCAAAGCACCAAAATAACTTAATACTAGGGGCTGATCTTAAAGGAAGTTTAGGAGAGCTTTGACATTTACCCTAAAGTGCTTTGTACACTCCAGACATCCTCAGGCAAATAAAAGTCATGAATAGATAGCTCTGTAGGAGCTATCCATGTTGATATGTTTTTAGTTACAGTTGCCCTTTGATCTGATGATTTAAGTAATATATATCTCTTATGCAGATCATCCTGGATTGTACAGGCTTCCCTGGATTTCCTACATGCCTTATATCATGTCCCTGATCCCGTTTAATTGACAATATGTGTGAAATACACAGAATTCATTAGAATGGCATAACAGTTCATTAGTATTTTCTAATTTATTTGAGGATTTCACATTACGTCTCCTCAAATGCTGAAAAGCAACACTGTCAGTAGTTAGGCTGCTTGGACATATGAGACATTCAAGCCTGTGTCAGTGTAAGGCAGTCTCACACTGGAAATAGAAGTTCTTCCTTCATGGCTTTTATACATAGAGATATATATATACACACACATATATATGTTGTGGCATTATGGACTTCACTTCTGTGCCTCCCTGCAGTACGTATGTTGATGGTTGAGCACAGTACACTGTGCACACTAAAATCCGAGCTCTAGTCCTAGCATTTCTATAGATTCTGTTCAAATTAGGTGGATAAAGTAAGTCCTCCTGTGTCAGTCTTTACCTATTAAATGGGCATAATCATATGTATGAAATTTTGTAATGCACTATGGGACCTAGATATGAAGAGGATCATATTGTATCCCTCTAACACTCATCAAAACACTTAATGGAGATGGAGAAGTGTCATTCCTCATTACACAGGCAGTGTTATGGGAACTCCTTGAGAGGAGCTTTCCAAGGCTGCCTGCACATAGTCATTGCCAGTGACAGAAATAGCTGGGAAAGCAGCTCCAGTTTTCTTTGTAGTCACTCTTTTTTCCATCGCCAGAGGGAAGGCAGAGAAAATATACTTTAATAACAAAGAACTTTTTTTTGAAATAATGAAAAACATTTTTTTTGAATAATGAAAAACAGATATGGAAGGCAGATTACTGCCTATCCCATGTTCTTAGGCAGAATCTGCTTTCTATAATGTCTGAAAACCTTTGCCAGTCCCTTCCAGACCTTCACTCTTTCCCTATTAAAAAGATATTTTAAATGTCTAACTTACATTTTTCCTTCTGTTTTACAAATCTATGACCTTCTGTCTTATTTCCTACTGACCCAGAGAGCATACTGCTCCTTTCTGCCTTGCTTATATACTTTTATATATTCTATATATATATACTTATATATATTTTAAAACTTTTGCTCTGCCTTTCCTCAGGTTTCCCTTCTTGACAGCACTTAAAATCTGGGTCAAAGCTAATGTTTATCCCAGTTTACTAGCCAGGTGCTCTTCAAATAAGTGACTGAGAGAGGAAAGTCTATGAGACATTGCAGAGCGCACAGCATGGTTAAACTCCAAAAAAATAAGGAGTTTTGTGCCCACATTGAGCTAGTGAGTAGACTTCTAGACATTTATTTCACCAAGTTCAATTAAAATAATTCAATAAAAGTATATAGGGAAAAAGCATTTTTCATATGAAAATGTAGTCTTCATGTGATCAACAGTTAAATCCAATTTTTTCTAGAGACTGATAAAGTCAGGAATGAGCTCAAGCACAAAGTTCATCCTCTGCTAAGAAGTGGGAGCTTCTAGACAACTGTGGTAAAAAACAACATAAACTATCTGAGAACTGTGACTCTGAAGAAAAATAGGTGACTCTTAAGCATCCTGATATCCTTCTGCCTTGTGTCTATGACTAGTTCTCATTTTACTGGCCTAAAGGAAAGAGGATGAGAACAGTCATCAGGATTCTAGGTCAGGCACCATTCAGAAAATGACTCCACTCTGGTCGCCAGAGAAGACCGGGATCACCAAGCTCCACATGAGTTGTGCTGGCTTTGTATATGGCAGAATCAGACACTTGTACATGTCAGAAGAACATTTTCCAAAACTCCCAGGCCTAATGCCTTGTTTTGGGGGAAAAAAAAAAAAAAAGAGAGACAGTTCTCACATGGAGCTGTGTGCATAGGAGTCACTGACAAAGGAAATGTCCTAGAAGGATCACTTTGTTTCTACTTCGTATTCAGAGAGGATGTAAGCAGGACTTCCCAATGGCCTCTAAGAAGGCACAGTTTGACCTTGTATAAATCCCTGGAAAATTATGGAACCAAGGTTAGTCTTTGTAGCTCAGGTCCTGACAGTGAATAAGAGACAGATTTGGATTCTTCACTGTTTCTGTTCCTAATGTTGTGATTACTCTGCTTTATAGATGAAGAAAAAAAAAAAAGTATTCTTCATCCTTTCTCATCAAGGGGTATTTTCAGCTTTAAATTCCTCCATTCCTCATTTGGTCTCTTTTTAAGTCATGACCTCATTTGGGGCACCACTGGGACGGCAGTGTCTGGCATCCTTTGCTGGCCTTGCTAGATTGCTGCTATGTTGCACAGTCAAGTGATCCTGAAGAGCCTTAATCCACAGAAATGTGAACAAACACCAGGTATTGTCTTTTTCTTGTTTCATGCCCAAGTTGAAGACTGTCTACCAAGAAGCCACTCTTCAGATGTAAGACTCACAAGTAACGTCTTTCCCTTCCAAAATGATAACTTTCCCGGGAGGTCTCATTGCATGTGCAAATCTTCTGGTTTGCAGCTTAGATCTTGGAATGTCATGTGAGGGAAACAGGCTCTGTGGGCAGGATTTAATGATTCAACATTTTGTTTGCTGGATCAAACACAAGCTCTGACAATGCACTAGAGTTCAATAGATTTCCAAGTGGAACAGTTGTTGCTCTGGCCTTGCCCTCCCTAGGAGTATTCTTGTGGCTTCCACTTGCGTTCAGGAAGGCAGGAAGTTCCTATTGTCTGCATAGCCTAGGATTGATCTTGTTGGCCAGAAAAGGTTACATGCAATAAATCCCTCTTATTCTAAACAAGCTCTTCTTCTCTGAGACCTTCTTGAGACCCTACTGAGACCTTCTGCCAACTCTTTTTTTAAATTTTTTTTTGGCAGGTTGCTAGTAATGTTCTAACTTCCTCATTTTCTCTTCATTAAGATCAGAAGGGAGGGCAAGCAAAACTGCTGAATTTAGTAACTCTGGCACTCACTTGAGGAAGTAGAGGTGCCTTTGCTCTGGCAGGGACACAACGCACTTAGGGCTGCCCATGATGGATATGGATGCCCAGAAGAGTCTCTGGCACTTCAGTGACTTTCATACGAGCATTTTCACCACAGCAACTTGAATTCATCAATTGCACAAGTAGATTCTAGATACAAAGGATTGATAACAGCTGTTCTAGGCAAGGAGCAGATGAATAGGCAAAGAGCACAAAGAATCTGAGTTTCAGCTGCTTTACACATAGCGCAAAACCACATATATTTTATATACATTTTACTGGCTAAGGGAGGATTATGGAACACTAAAACTTTGGCTCATTTTTACATAATCTGTTTTAAATCTCCTGAAGCACAGAGCAAAGAATTATCAGTACTCACAGACCGCCATGTGGACAGCGAGACACAAGAGTTTTCCCTATATGTCACTTACACGTAAAAATTTCCATAGTGTGCTAGACCAAGAGCATGTCTGCTCTGCTAAGCCTGTCTCCAGCACTGATTGATACCAGATGTTTTGCAGGAATGCATACATGACAAGGCACTGTGATACTCCCCTAGAAGCGAAAGAGGATTTCTGTCCTTCCTGACAAGGTGCAGAGCATATTCATTAAACTATGCATAGATGTACAGCAGAAATACTATTTAGTTGTATGCAGCCTGGCCTGAAGCTAGTTCAGGTCACTGTGAGCCTTGGTTTCAATGGTATTTGGATCAAGGCAGTAGCACCAGAATGAGCAGTTAATTTAACTCCATGTTCATACGCTCTAGGGCAGTTCCTTGCCTTGCAGACATTGAACAGCTCCATGATTTTAGTAGTATTATATCAGTTAGAGTAACTACGGATCAAGTCCTGAGGATCAAGACCTACATCCTTCTTCAGGGACAGATTCACTCTCTTATTCATAGTATGGCTCTTTTGTCAACATTTGGCAATCACAGTATCCTGTGCTACACACTATCAGATTTTAACAGAATTAAAAAAAAAAAAAAAGTCTTTCAAGTTGTTCAAACAAAGTGTGAGGACAGTTGACAGGTAAGAGTAGACCCTTACGCCACACTTGGTGCTTTGGCAAAATGTGGATTTTCCTCTTGGAATTTCCCATGTTCTAAATCACAGGATTTCCTATCTGCCTTGGCATGGATGGATAGGAAAAACAATTCACTTAAAATAAACAGTTCCCAGGAGATGTGGAGCCAGGGAAGAGGCTGCTCCAGTGTTGACCACAAGGCCTAAAGATCCATTTTAAAGCTCATAAAAACAACAGAAAGTAATTCAGTTGGATCAACTCCATATTCAGTAAGCTTCAATCTTCTCACATGCTTATGCACACATACCATATAGACACACACACGTATGCATAATAGAACAAAAGCCATCAGTTTCTAAGACTGAATTCCCATCACTAAACCTCAGAGTTCATAATCCTGAAAATCCTTTTCTGTCATAGTTATTATAGCAGCTCTCTTGAATCTGGAGACTGCTCAGTCGGTGCATGAAAGCCATATTGCTGACAGCCTGCAATGCTTGGAGATGTGCTTGTCAACAAAACGCAGCCACCTCTGGGATGGAATGTGCTTGCCAGGCAGTGCAGCAAGAGCTAAGAAGGGAAAATGAAAAACGCATCTTTCTAAAGTCACGGTTGGAATTTGCTACAATAATTCACATCTTAGTGAGCTGCTAGCATTCTTCTTCGGTGTTGTCTTCAGGAGATGTGTCCTCCAGTTTTTTTTCAGTTGTCCTGATCTCAGGCTGTGCAGCCTTAATACACTCTTGAGACTTTGGTAAATGGCTCAGCTGAGGAAGAGGATAATTGGATGTACCAGTCTATGCAGTTACTCAAGATTACCTTGGAGAACAACTAACTGCCACTCCAGCTCCTGAGAACTGATTAAATTCCAAAGAGTAATAGAGCCATGGGTCATAAAATCTCTCCTTACCTTCAACTTTCCCGTTGCCTTTGTGCTTGCTGTTCCGAAGGGGAGGCACTTCCAGTGAAACTATGCCCGAGTTCTCCAGTATATTCACCTCAACCCGTAACCTTCCCACCAGCTGCTGGGGCCGGATGCTGATTGTGTACTCGTATTTTCCCAGTCGCCTTTGCAAGAGCTCTTCATAGTGCAGTAGGAAGTTGGCTTGCATCTTGCGAGGAATACTGATGGAAGCTTTGAAGGTCTCATAGCCGTTCTCCCTGGAAGAAAAATCCAAAAGTGCCTTCACACACCACGTACACCCTATACTACACCCTCCAATAAATGATGAATCTGAATTTTGTTGGCCAAATGAAAACATTTCACACGGAGAAGTGCATGAAAACAGCAAAAAATAAATATCCTAATGCTTCACAGAATACTGGGCAAGAAGGAGGCTTCTAGTAGAGAGGTCTCAAAAGGCTGAGATGGCTTCTTCTGGAGAGAAGTAAGGCAAATACACACAGAAACTAGAACAAGGCCAGAGGAAAGGCTGTTCCTTACCTGTACACACAGGATTTGCAAGATCCCTGTTTAGTTCTTGACTCTGCTGCTTACTCATTATAACACTTTAGCAAAGTATGGTTCAATTCCTCTTCCCCAACATTAGCTACATATTCAATGGGGAAAAATAGAGCCCCTAAGACAATCCCAGCACTAGACAGCTCCCTTCAATGGTCTTTTTCTTCCAACTGACCACTGTGTATCTTCAGAAACCCAACTTAAAATTGACATTCAACTTTTTGTTGGCTAATACAAAGCAAGAGTAATTGTCACCCTTAACCTCTATAGGCTTCCCACAGAGTGCACTGCATCTAACACTTCTACAATGCCAGACACTATTATTTATCATTTTATTTATAAAGGGAGTATGAAAATGCTTCATGTGAACTTTCAGTGTCATGTGGAGGTTAATTTTTAATCCATTGATATGAAATTTTGGTGATGTCCACAATTCAATGAGTACTTAAAAGACTTGAGAATTACTGGAGAAGTCTCCAAAACGTACAAAAACATTTTCTTAATTTTAGGCTTTAAAACAGTTGGAATGACCTCTCAAGTCACACTAGTAATCTAGAAATGACTGATAATGATTGAGTCCAGAAGAGTACACAACAGGAGAGGAATCTAGTGATGTCTGTGTTCATCACTCTTCTACATTGTGCCGTTCTTTATCTGGCAAAGATAGTGTCCTTTGTCAAAGGGTTCTTGGTGGATTTTTCCTATCAAAAATTTTTCTAACTTTCTGAACCAATGTTGTTTGGAATCCACAATTTCCAGTAGTAATAAACATCATACACAACTTATGTGAAGAACACCTTGTTTCAGCTGATTTGAGCCTGACCTTTCAATTTCTTAAGTTGTTCTATGCGAGAGAGAAAACAGACATTCCTTATCCTCCTTTCAAATATCATTCTTAAGCATTCATCTCTATTAGACCCTTCTCTCCCCACAATTTATATTTTTTTCTGGTCTGAGAAGACATATTCTATTTAGCTCTTCCTTACCATGAATGAAGGTTGGAATAGTGCTACTATCCCAGGTTACTGGGAATAGTGCACGATTTTCCAGAGCAGCAAAATCCAAGATCATCTATGGTGCATCTCTTTCAGAATTATTCAGGGAAATTTAGTCTCTTGTGAAATTTAAGGGTAAAATAGCATTCAGGGGAACATACAGGCTTTTAGATCATAAAAGGGATAGGATTTTCTGCCAGTGTATGACCAACATGAAATCCAGTCAAGGACTGAGGGCAGAGCAAGTAAATAGGGCTGCAGAAGGCTTCTCATGGCTCTAATATTGACTAACTTATTAATCTTGAAGTTGCAACTCATTCAGTCTCTGTGAATGTAGATTTTCTTGCCTGTTATTCAGGAGGTAACAAGGTTTCTCCCCTTCACGAGTACATCAGTTTAATATCTTGGAGCTCCTTCAAAGTGAAAATGTTATGCAACAAGGCTGAAAAAGGCCACATTCAATTCCACATGACTTGGAGTATGAAAACTAGGACAACGGGTAATGGGCACAAATTGAAACACAGGAAGTTCCATGTCCATGTGAGGAAGAATTTCTTCACTGTGAGGGTGACAAAGCCCTGGAACAGGGTGCCCAAAGAGGCTGTGGAGGCTCCTGCTCTGGAGATCTTACAAACCTGCCTAGATGCCACCCTGTGTCCCATGCTGTAGGTGTCCCTGCCTGAGCAGGGGCATTAGGCTAGATGATCTCTAGAGGTCCCTTGCAACCTCAATCGTTCTGTGATTCTGCGAAAACTACACCAAGTGGTACTGCTCATGGTCTGTTAAGCGCCTCCCTCTTTCTTTAAAACCATGCATAAGTATGTCAAAGCAACAAAATAAAAATAGGAGGAGATGTCACTTGGCAGAACTCAAGCAAAGATGTGATACTTACCCTCCATCAGTGCGGCTTGGAGGCTTCTTGCTCTTTGCTTTGTCTTCACTGCCGTGTTTTTTTTCCTTCCCGGTAACCTCTCCGTAATAGGTCTTGTTGCCAATGCTCCTGGAGAGACCAGAGATGTCAGGGTGACCACTCTGCGGCTCAGAAACAGTGACAACTGTGCACTCACTGCAGAAGCACTCACAGCCTAAGTGAACATGTGAACAGACTCAGTGTGCTGCTGAGAGTACAACTCTTCCCCAAGCTCACGGGGAAGTCATAGGGAAGCCAACCTGGAACTGCCCTGGTTGAGCACATTTTGACTCCAGGAGTTTACCTCTCTCACATACCAGTCTAGTAGGCAATCTCCAAAGTATAAAAGTAAGGCCCCCTACAAGCACTATTTTCTCTCAGATCCACCATCTGTGTCAATATATACTGAGACACTCCGGGTTACTGCTCTCATGTAGACATTTTTCTGGATAAAAGGCTTTGCCCAGGGATTGAGCTACAGAGCTATGGGCTCTAGTGAAGAAACAGAACCTTACTTACATAGTAAAGTTGGAGATGAAAGCCGCAGCTGGGATCTGCATCTCAAACACAGCTTCTCGTGCCTCAGATCCACTGTTCACCATGGTGCAGGACACCGTGGTGAAAGCATAACGAGAAATGATTGTAGATTTCACATTGAATTCTGACATTCGAGGCCTTGTTTCCTGTAAGAGTCGGAGGGTTACGCATTGACAGATGGATAAGTCACCCCTTCAGTATTTCATTGGATTTAATATTTAATATGCTCTAACAAGTAACTCTCTTAGTTATGTGGAGTACAAGTACTTGGAGTACAAGACTCCTATTAAAAAAGCAATCAACAGAAGAGAAGGTGAGATTTGCCCCCAGAATGGCAGGTCATCTGCGAAAGGTTAACCAAAGACACGGCAGTGCCTTTGTTCACAAGGGCAAAGTCAATGCTGCGGAATGGTCTGGGCAGAGCTCTGATTATACCAGGTTTTATGCTATGAAATGTGCGTTCTTTATCCCAAGTCTGACTCTTTGATGGGGTTGGATTAGCCTTTCATAGCCTGGATGGAAAGAGAAGTCCAAAACATTTCCTCATAGGATCTGGAATTAATGTCAGAAAATCTGTTTTGTTGGACTGTGCACAAGAGCAGCTGTAAGACATCTTAGATGTCTGAGATCACTTTGTGTAGAGCATTATCTTAACATTCATAGAGTCGGATGCACAATTCTTGTAGGTCAGCACAAATTTCTGTCAATGGAGTGGCCTGAGGCTTCAGATGCTGCAAATCCGTTTTGGAAGTCTCAGCCAATGTATGGAAGAGGCTTAACCAGAAACATACTCTTGACACTGCGATGTCTCTGACAAAATATCCTTTCAGCCAACACTGGATTCCTCCCAACAGAGAAGCAGCAGAGACTGTAATGAATGATACATGATGTAGCAATGGAAGCTGACACGATGTAGTAATGGAAGCTAAATGCCAATTTCTGCTTCTTGAGAATGTGTTTTTGTGAAGAAGCCCTGCATTTGGAGCATTTGTCCGGTCTAAGGGGATTTTTGACTACAATATCTCAATGGAGCTTAACAGTTGTCTTCTTGGAAGACATAAGTGTATGTAACTATATAAAGGCTGAGCCTTTTTTAAAAAAAAAAGAAGCTAAAGAGCAAAAGATGTGCAAATACAGAGCAACCCTCCTAACGTGTATACATCAAGACTGTCTTCCCTTGCAAGCTGAGGAAAAGCCATAGCCTTACATAAGAGTTGTGAACACAAGAGTACTGTCTTCATCTGCACTATCAAGCCTTATTTTCTCAGCAAAAAATCATGTTGCCAAAGGGCTTAACAAAGGGAGCAATCATTTGGGTGAGCAGATATTAAATGGGAACATTTGTGCAGTAGCTCATGGCATCCAAAACAGCAAGAAATGAGTATGCAGGTGCTGGACTACTGAATTCCAGGCAAATGGAAGAAAGAGGATCCACCAGAAAAAAACACAGAATTATCAGTATATTTTAGAAATAGAGTCTCATATGCCTACATCTTCTAGGATACACCTTCACCTCCGATAAAGCTGTCTCTCAAAGGAACTTGACCATAACTGTGATTTTTAAGAGCTGGAGAATTTGTATTCTGTGTCCCCATTCATCCTGTTCAGCACAGAGTCAGCTCCCATGGACCCTGAGGGCAAGAATTTAGCCCTTTTAGGGAATGACTAATCTCACTGATTTTAAACGTCTCGGTGATAGGCTAGAGAATATGTCTGCTCGATACCTCAGTTATAAACTAGAATATGTCTGCTCAGATCTAGAGGGCCATCTCTAAGGCTCAAAGGGGCTTTTAATTGCTGGTGATTGGGATTAAACTCTAGGATTTCCAGGGACTTTCCAGATATATAGGCACTTAACTGGCTTGTAACTAACATGGCTTAAATCTCATTGTCTTAAAGATGAAAAGTTTGGGATTTTTCATTAGAGTGAAGGTGTAAGTACATTCCCAGATATAATGAATGTTTCTTTCAGTGTTGTATACCTCTGCTTGCCTATAGCATAGCAAGAGGCATACAGATCTAATAGCTGTAGTGAAACACAGACGCTGAAGATGCAGCAGTTTCCTCCATTCCAAATATCCTACATCCACTTGCACTTTCTTCATCTCATCATAAACTGTGGGTTCATAAGTGGCTTATATCACAACAGCAAAAGTATATGAAGACCTTTGAGTTTTACCTGAGATACAGGGTGATTTGCTGTATTATCCCACTCAGGCCTTATACGTATTCCAAAAGTACATATTAAAGTATATATAAAAGTATAAAGTATATTAAGTATATATTAAGTATATATTAAAGTATATATTAAAAGTATATATAGAAGATATTTAAAACAAAACAAGGTTGAATCCTAGTTAAAGTTTTAGGTTTAATACATAATGTAAATACAGTGTTAGATTCACCTGAAGTCCATGGAGTATGAAGGGAACGTGGAGTTGCCCCAGTTAAACAAAACATAAAAAGGTTATGCTAGGCCAGAATGAATGTAATTCTAAGTGTGAACAAAATCTCTGGCAGAGATCAATAGTACATGCCTAAAGGGGAGAGTAAAACTGTGCCAACCTGTGCACATGCTTCCCAAGAATATTCTCCTAGTTTTCTGAAATTTGTGTCTCAAGGAATTCCCTAGCTAAAAGTCCTATCTTTTTGCTTAGTAACTATCTATGGTTTTTCTTTAATGAATTTATCCAGCTGCTTTTTGAATCCAGGAAAAATTCTAGCATCCATACAGTTCTGCTGCAAGGAATTCCACAGCTTAATGATATTTTCCATGAAGAATCAAGTCGTTTGGGTTTTATGGTTTTTTTCCTTAATCTAACACATGCTAGCTGCAAATGATTTCTATCATATCTATCACAAAACAAGCTCCAGCTCTATTATCCTGACAGACTGAAGAATAGGAGAATAAAAAAGGAGGAGAGGAGAGGAGAGGAGAGGAGAGGAGAGGAGAGGAGAGGAGA